>JARVZY010003369.1:0-25559 GCA_030686995.1 Artemisia argyi | reverse complement strand
CTATAAATCAGTATAAGATAAAAGATTCATCACATACTAATTTGGTCAAAGAAATTCAACTGTGGCATTTGTTCTTGATTTCTGGGTTTCATAGCTGATTTGGAAGCAACAAGGAAGCTGTGGAGTTGGTTTAGATCCTCAGGGGAGGAAATAAGTTGTTCTTGGTTCATGGTTTAAGCAGGAAAGCACTTTGTAAGTTCACAAAATTCTCATAACTGTCTTTATAGTATAGCCTTGTTCATTGCTTATTGCTTTAGTTGTTTATTGCTTATTTAGTCTTATATAGTCATAATATAACATAAAAATAGTATCTTGTTTGTTTAAATTAATAGTTACTAAAAAAATAAAAATCAATCAGTCAACATAGTATATCTTGTGTTCTTGTGTATTGGTAGCCATTTTCTGTTTCTAAGTGCTTAATTAGATCTAATATATCTTAATAAGTTAGTATGGATCAGTAGCATAAGCTCTTGTAACCATTTACTTCACAAATCACAAAATAGTCTAATTACAGGTGTGTTTGGATAAGTGGATTGCATCACTAAGTTGTATGTTATTGTTGTTGTTCTGTGTTTACATAAGTCACTTAAGTTCATATAAGGTCAGTTTGACCATTAGTTTGGACACAATTACCACAAAAAGTCAAAATCAAACTCATTCCATCACCACAGTTAACTGTGGTGAAATCTGAGTCCATAACTCATCATATCTACTCATAAGTCATTAGAATAACTTAATTAAGTGTTATTATAACTTATTACAACATATTCAGTAATTAGATTAAGTTCAAAGTTCACATAAGTCAAACCAACTCAAGTTTCATGAAAAGTCAAATGGTTATTCTCAGATTTTCTCAAAACTAGTGGGAATTTTATAGATTTGTGTATTGAGATTCAAGCCTTGAGTTTTTGTGGAATTGTTGTCTACCAGCTCTATTTTAAGATCCTAATCAGCTTATATTTTTAGCAATTTTACCTTGGTCTCCATAAGCTAAGGAAATCACTTGCAGGGCAAAAACATTGCCCTGTGCACAGGTTTTAGTCAAAACACCAAGACCTCTTGTATGCTTATCAGTGGACCTCACATCCTAGGATTTAGCTTACTTGTAGCTTAATACACCAGCTTATCACATCTAGGTTTAGTTTAGCTTTTAGCTTATTGTAGGATAGCTTTTAGGATCAAATTTGTGACCTTTGTAAAACAAGCCACACTGATTACTCAGTGTATGATCACCATTTCAAGGGCTCACCTAGAGCTTATTAGTGAACCAATAAGGTAGCTTATTAGTTTAACTTGTAGCTTATCAACCCATATTTGAACCCCTAGGTTTAGTTTGAACCCTCTTTTAATTTTGTGGACCCCACACTCATTGAAAGTGGACTGCAAGGCAAAGCCTTTCCCTGCACACCAGATACACAGCCATCACCACCACTTTGGTGGTGATTTGTGGCCAACTCAGTGGGCCCCACACCTTCTAGTTAGCTTCTTACAAACCCCCTCCTACCCAGGTTCAAACCTTGACCCTTAGTTTGACCTATAGATCAGTGGACCCCACCTAAACTTGTCCCTAAAATCTGTCCCATTTCTGAGTCAGAACTCAAATAAGCAAGTGCTTATTTGAGCTTCTCAGCTTATTCTAGGAGCTTATCTCACCAAGTTTAGTTTAAAATAGTATAAGTAACTTAGATAAACCAGATTTCATCATAGTGGACCCCACATAACCTCAACTTAGCTTATTTCCTAGTTTAGTCAACCATAGTCAACTGTATAACCTTATAAGCATTCTCAGTGCTTATTTCAATGTTCTAAAGTAGTTGTCTTTATTAAAGTTTCATTATTTAAGTATTTAAGTAGTTTTATAAAAGAAAAACCAGAAAAAGCAAACATAAAAATAGTGATAGCTTCTATTTAATAGAAATTATCTAATTAATTTTCATTTTAGCTTATTAATAAGCACTTGTCTAATTTTATAATTTTATAAATTACTTAGTACTTTAAAGTAGTTAAAATAATTTTCTTAGAATTTTCCTAAGCAGTTTACTATTTATTAGATTTAAAACTAGTTTAAATAATTAAATAGGTAATATTAATAATTAAATAGATTTCTTTAATTTTAATTAACAAAAGTAGAATTTTATATTTTTCATAAGTTTTATAAAGTAGTTAAGACTTTTAAAAAATAGTTTCATAATTTCCACTGTTCATTTTCTAATTTTCTTATTTAATTTAATTAAATTAGTTTAAAAGTAATTAACAAGTAATTAATTAGTCAATTAGCTTAAATATAATTTTTAGCAAGTTTTTATAATTTTTTAGTCTTCCTGTAGTGTTTAAATAGTTTTATAAATTTTATCATAATTTTCTAAGGTAATTTAGTAATAATATTAATTTAAAATAGTTTAATTAGATTAATTAAGTTAAATAGTTTATAATTAATAAAATACTCATAAAAAGACAAAAATATTTATTTTAATTTTTTATACTTTCTTCATGTTCTTATTTAAGTTTAGAGATTATTTTTATAAGTTTTTAGGTTTATTTGTAATAGTTGTAATTTTTAGTTAAATTAAATTAAGTTTTAAATTAGATTTTAATTAGTTTTATTAATTAAATAGTAATTAAATATTATAATAATCATTTTCATAGTTTCAATTTCATTTTCCATTTTCTTTAAATTTAAGTTTTCAAAAGTTTCACTTTTTATCCCTGTAGTTTGTAACTTGTTAAAAACCACTTTTCTTTGTCTGTTATCTGATTATCTGATTTTATGCTTATATCTGTATTTCTGTTATAGTTTTATATTTTCCAAATATCAAGAAATCAGTAGTATAATCAACCCTCAAATCATCTTTGTTACTGTCCTCAGTACCACTCACTCTCATACTCGTTTACAAATACAATTTCAATCTCGTTGGGATTTAACGACCCGGGGATTTCCCTGTACTTCCACGGTCAATATTAACTTGCACTTTCTCCCAGGTGGGCCTAACAGCTGCACACGGCTGACTGGTTGGTTTGGGAGGAGTCACTATACTATGATATGGTTTATGTAAATGTGAATGCATCAGTGTCATGAAAAGTCAAACAACCCAACATTAGTTTTATTCAATGGCATGAAATGCCTTACAGAAACCATTAACCTTCATCCAAAGACTAACCCATGGTTTTCTTACCTTTCCCCTTTGACAAATCATTTGGAATTTTAGGAACAAATGGTTTCATGCAAATCTCCTGACATTTGTGAAGATTTGGAAGCCCTAGAACCTTACTCCTATTTTTAAAAGCCTCTTTTGCATCTTGTTCAGGAGTTTCAATCTTCATTGCATCCATCCTTTTTGTTGATG
Source organism: Artemisia argyi (assembly GCA_030686995.1). Lineage (NCBI taxonomy): Eukaryota > Viridiplantae > Streptophyta > Magnoliopsida > Asterales > Asteraceae > Artemisia > Artemisia argyi. Next base: position 22,215 of record JARVZY010003369.1, on the reverse strand, counting down.
AATTAGAACAAGTCTTTGGAAAGTAGTTTTTCCAAGAATCTGTGTTGTTATCACTTTCAGAGCTGCTGTCCATCCATGGATATTTGTCACTTTCAGTGTCACTTGAAATGTAAATGATCTCTGCAAAACAAAAACAAAACAAAAAAAACACATAATTGACAATTGTTTGAAGTTTATGCAATGTATGTTGATATTTTGAGAATAATAACCTTTTTTCTTGTTGGAACTCATAATGTGTGTTGTGTATTGCAAAATGTTTTTTGGTATATGGTTGTTACATTTGGAGATGCTATTTAAAGACAGTGAATGCACATCTCTATTCAAAAGCAGTCAAAGTTGTGCATTTTTGAAGTTACATAACAGTAAATGCAAAGATTCCCAAGGACATTTGTTGATGTAAATGAAGCTTTCAATTTGCTGTGTAATATTCTCAATTAGACAGTAAATGCAGAGATTCTCAATGAATGAAAGTTACAAATAGTTCAATAAGACCAGTCAAACTGAGGTAATATTGCAATTACTAGAGTAGCTGATACAAAACATCTAACAACAACATAGTTGCACAGTACTTAAGACACAAAAGATGTGCATACTTGTTGTTTACTTGCATACTACAACCATTTAAGGTTCATCTGCACTAATATTAGATACAAAAGAAGTGCAGGAAAATGTTTTTAGTAATTACATAAAGATAAAAAAAAGTTTTGAATGTGTTTAGTAACACAGTTAATCCAAATCAAGGACATTGGAACTAGATGAACCAATTCCTTGCTGATTTTTGGCCAACTTCTTTTGGAGAATTCTTTCGCTTCTTCCTCTTTGTCTGATGAAGTTCCTTGGCACTGGTTGTGCAACATTGTTTTGTTCCAAATTTACTTGTTCTTGAACTTGTGGTTGTTGTCTTGTTGTTTGGCTGCTTTGAGTAGCTGCAACTGGTCCACTGGTTCCAAAGGCTGCTGTACTTGCAGACTAGCTGGTGTGGCCTCAATCGGATCACTCTCCAACTCACTTTCCCTTATACCCAACCATCTCCCCAACCTGGATAACCTCTTTGTCTTTTGTTTAGTATTTCCCCCTTTCCTAGCTTTCTGTTTAACTCTCCCACTACTAGATCCACCTACATCAAACTGACTAGGTTCAACCATTGGTGGTTCTTGTACAAAAGTTTGTTCCTGAGCACTAGGTTGTCCCATTTGTGGTTCTGCCTCAAATACCTCATCTACTAGAGTAGTATGAACAGTTTGTGTTTTTTTTGGTCTACCTTTCTTACCTAGTGGTTTAGGAGGTTTCACTACAGTTTCATTCTTGCAACCTTCCTTGTTGTGTCCTTTTTGACCACAATTTGAACATGTCATGGTAATCCCAGCCCTACAAACTTTGGTTGAGTTTTGGTGTTCATGGGCAGCCCTAATTCTTTTCTTTCTAGGTCTCCCGGGCATTTTTTTGGTAATAGGTGGCAAAATTTTAGACATGTCATTACAGTCTGGCCAAAACGACATTCCACCAACAGGACCCAAGAATTGATTATAAGCATCATGAAAACTTTGTTTCCTAAAACATGCTGGCACATATTCCTCTACACTCCTATTCAATTTTCCAAATACAGCTATAACATGTTGACAAGGCAAACCTAATAACTGCCACATCCTACATGAACATGTTCTGCGAATCTCATCAACACCAAATGCTTCAGATCCATTCTTTACTTCAAAAAGTTGTCCGCCAGTTGGTATAACATGCCAAAACCTATGCATTGGATAAATATGTAAGACCTATTGTTGTAGTAAAACAAAACATGTTGGACAAGAAAATGAATATTATCATACCTCATTTGTTCTTTTGTTAATTCCAATCTCTTTTAGATGTTTGGACATATGTCTTATGTCCACTTTTCAGACATTCTTCTCATCACATCCATTCTTTCATAGACTATCACCCTCAATGCTTCAAGCATAGTGATCAGTGGTTTGTTTCTAACTTGCAATATTACAGAGTTAAAACACTCACTGAAACCATTTTCGACCGCTTCACAGTTACCTCCAATTTGGAAATAAGACCTAGACCAAGTCTTTGGATCCTTCTTGATGAGATATTCATATGCATTAGGGTTTGCTTTCTTGATCTTTTCCATTGCCTTGTTGAAACGACCTGGATAGCTAGCCTTTGAAGCTCCCCAAAACATCAACCTAAACTCAAGACCACTGTAAAGCTTGCGAAAACCTTCATAAATGTGTCTAGCACATTGCCTATGTTCAGCGTGTGGCATGACTTCTTTGACAGCTTCAATAAGCCCCTGTTTCACATAAAACACCATCATTAACAACTAAAGTATGCATAGAACAAGTATGATAAAAAAATATAATTAATTAAAGTTGATACTCACTTTGTGTTGATCTGACATGAGAGTTAGTCCGTTACCAGTAGGCATTTCCAAATCATCACCTAGCAAATCTAGAAACCATCTCCAATTCTCTTTGTTCTCCACACTGACAATGGCCCAAGCAACGGGAAAAATGTGGTTATTCGCGTCACGCCCAATAGCAGTTAGTATTTCACCCACTGATGGCTTCTTGAGAAAACATCCATCAAACGCGATAATCTTTCTACAACCAAGTTTCCACCCCTCCTTCAACCCTTTCAAACATACATAGAACCTATCAAAATAAGTTTTGTCATCTGGATTAACAGTCACACCAACCTTCACTGTTGAACCAGGGTTTGACTCTAGGAGTGCCTTACCATAAGACCTAATATACCCATAATGGTCTCCAATGGTTGTTTCACCCTCATTTAAAGCCCATCTCTTAGCATTTCTACACTGAGTAGGGCTAACAATACACTTGTATTTTTTCAAAACTAGGTCTGCAATTTCATGCAATTTGATTTCAGGATTGAGCCTAATTTTGGTTCCAAAGTGCTTGCCTATCCATTTGTAATTCACTAAGGTTCCATACTTAAAATGTCTGACACATGTATGTTCATCAATCAAAGATATTACCTGGAAACTTTTTTCGTCCGTCAGCTCCTTACCATAACATCTAAATGGACAACTTGATCCTTCAATTGGACCCGCACTTGGATATCTTTTCCATTTTCTTTGTTTGCCTTTCTCTGGTTCTTTGATCCTCTCTGGTCTCAAACCACATTTTGCAATTACTTGCGTCTTTGAACTTCTGTAAAACCACAACGAAAATCCATTCGCTAGAGCATAATAAGTGAGGCATTCTTTGAGTTGCTCAGCATCAACAAATTTTTCTCCAACCTGGCATATAATGTCAATGTTTAAAACCAAATAATTATAAAAAGTGAACAAGTACTAAAGACAGTCAATGTAGATAAGGATTCACTTATTACCGTTGGTTTACGCATACGCCAATGTGTGTCCACATCATGTATCGGAAACTTCTCCACTTTAGTTTCAACAATCTTGAAAGGGTCAGTGATAGCATCCCCATGTAATCCATCCCTAAGCTTTCTCATCAAGTTATCCATGAACTCTTGATGCTCAATAACGGTTTCACTATCACCAACTTCATACACCCTTCTTTTTCTAGCAGAACTTGAACTACCCGCATTCTCAGGTACACTTGTTCCGTTAACTGTCTTAGGTGCCTTCTTTGCCTCAGTTTTTCTATTCCTAAGATCTATTAGGTCATCTTCACCTTCTGACAAGTAGTCCACCGATCTACCATGAGAATATAGTATAACGCACCTTTTCCACCAACCAATTTTAATGTTATAGCGAAAACGACAATCAATTGTGGTCCTGCGAATCTAGGGTTTATGTCGGGTTGGGGATCTGATTTTGGAATAAAGTGTGTTTGTGTGTGTGTTTTTTTTTTAGTAATATATAAGTGTGTGTTAGTGGATTGTATATGTGGAATTGAAATACACATGTGGAAATAATAATTGTGACGTGTAAATAAAAGTGTATAATTAAAATGTGTTGATTACCGGCTAACGGGATAAGGGGTAATCGGGTACACACAAAAGTCGTTTTTGAAAAGGTTTGTGTCACAAAAAAAAAATAAAAAAATAAAAAAAATTGACTACATACAACAACAAAAAGTGTCAACTTGAATGTATTTTAAAGTCATTTGCCCTATTATGAAAGAATAACTAACTATAACGTTTGCACACATGAAAACATAAGAGGAAAAAAGCAAACAATTTAAAAAGAAAAATGATTGTTGCGTCTACTCATTTAAAAAAACATAGGCACATCTACAAACGTAAGAAGAAAAAGGAAAAAAAAAAAAAAAAAAAAACTATTTTTTTCTTAAACATTTATATAGTTGTAGATATAAAGGGCATAAAAAGTCTAGAAAGAAGACACCACCTTAGTTTTTGCGAACATAACAAGCTCTTCTTTATCATCATAATAAGGGTATCTAAGTTACGTATCATGGTAATCACAAATAGTAGGCGTTCATTCCATATCCTCGATCTTATTCCATGAACACATAAAACACAAGAAAAATGGATGAGTTTCTTTTGTATATGGGTTTGGATTATAACTATGATTTGGTATATGAATAAAAGAAAATGAGAAAAGAGAAAATAATTATAAGTAATTAAATGAATAGTTACTTGTATAAATTTTAACTTAAGTTGTTATTTGATAGGACAAAAGAGAAAAACACAATAAAAATGCGTCTCGACTAAATCTATTGCAATACCTCACTGTCCTGTTATGTTGTGGTTTTATGAGTACTATTCTCAGCTCTTACTTCAACCTTCCAACCAGTGTTTCGAAAATCAGATCAGACTGGCCGGAACCGACCGTTTGAGCTGGGTTGGATTAAAAAAAAAAAAAAAAAAAAAAAAAAAAAAAAAAAAAAAAACCAGTTAAACCGAGAAAAACTTAAAACCGCTTAAAAATCGATTCAGTATCCGGTTCGATTTTAAAAACAATGCTTCCAACCCAACTCATCTTTCAAGTTTCAAGTACCATCCGGCATCCACCACCTTATTATCTATCCATAAATAAGGGACCATGTGTTGAAGTGTCCTAAGTACAAGGTCTTAACTTGCCCAATATAGAACTTTTTCTAGATAATAAACCCAAAAATCTAAAGATAACTCTAGCTCTATCACATAAACCCCAAAAATCATTTTCATATTTCATAAACCCTAATCCTAAAACCATTACATACACTGTAAGTCCATTTTTCTTTTTTATAATATCTGAATGTGTTGATTTTCAATGATTATTACACACCTTCATGTTGAATATCATCTGTAACTGAACTCAACTTCATTCAAATTTTGACCCACAAGATGACGTCATCAATTACAACTCTACCCTTCTTTATATCACACAAAACATCTTTATCTCAACAACCCAGTTCACAATTATATAAAAAAACAACACCCTTTTTAGGAAATGATTTGAATTTGAAATTTGGGGGTGAATTTAGGAAAAGTACTAATGTTCGAGTTACGCCGATTCGGGCGATAGTGAAACGGAGGAAAGAGCTTCCTTTTGATAATGTTATACAAAGAGATAAGAAGCTGAAACTAGTTATGAAGATTAGGAAGATATTGTTGAGTCAACCGGATAGAGTTATGCAGTTGAGGGATTTAGGTAGGTTTAGGCGCGCGTTAGGGTTGCAAAAGCGTAGAAGGTTTATCGCGTTGTTGAGGAAGTTTCCGGGTGTTTTTGAGATTGAGGAAGAAGGGGCGTTTTCGCTTAAGTTTAAGTTGACAGCCGAGGCGGAAAAGCTGTACTTTGAGGAAATGAAGGTTAGGAATGAGATGGAGGATTTGTTAGTTGTTAAGATAAGGAAGTTGTTGATGATGTCGTTGGAGAAAAGGATACTTGTGGAAAAGATAGCGCATTTAAAGAATGATTTAGGACTTCCTTTGGAGTTTCGTGATACGATTTGTGAAAGGTATCCGCAGTATTTTAAGGTTGTGAGGACGGAGAGAGGGCCGGCGTTGGAGTTGACTCATTGGGATAATGAACTTGCCGTTTCGTTTGCTGAGCTTGAGGAAGAGGATAAGTTAGCACGAGAAGCGGAAAAGAGGGATTTGATTATTGATAGGCCGATGAAGTTTAATAGAGTGAGGTTGCCGAGGGGTCTTCAACTTACGAAAGGTGAAATGAGACGGATTGCTCAGTTTAGGGATATACCGTACATTTCACCTTATTCGGATTTTTCTGAATTAAGGCCTGGTTCGGCGGAAAAAGAGAAGCATGCTTGTGCGGTTGTGCACGAGATATTAAGTCTTACGGTTGAGAAGAGGACGTTAGTTGATCATCTTACGCATTTTAGAGAGGAGTTTAGATTTTCTCAGCAACTTCGTGGGATGCTTATTAGACACCCTGATATGTTTTATGTGTCTCTTAAAGGAGATAGGGACTCCGTTTTTCTTAGAGATGCATATCGTGATTCACAGTTGGTTGATAAGGATCGGTTGCTGCTTATTAAAGAGAAGCTTCGTGCGCTGGTTTCTGTTCCTCGGTTTAGAGGGCGTGTGGCGAAAACTGATTCAGATGCTGGTGATGATCAGGAGGAGGATGAAGAGGATTGGTCGGATCTTGATGATGTAGTTAGTAATGAAATGGGTGATGATTATGAGGATGATGACAGTGATGATGACTATGAGGATGACGGAGATGATGATGACGACATGCCTCCTGATTTTGATGAAGACGATGAAAGTGTGAAGAGCCAAAGCAAACAAGCGAAACCAGATGAAGAGAAAGTTCTTGACCCTGTATTCCCAGACGGAAAGCCAAGAGAACGCTGGTAAATTATATATGTTTATGTATGTTTCTATATGCTAATGAAGCCCTGTAACATCGTAGTCTATCCCTAGTTCCCTACACGTGGACGATAAGGATTAGTCCTAAAGCATAAACGTCGCTCCTTTGTCAGGGAGGCTGCGGGTCTTTGTCATTAGACCATTAAGATGAGTCTTTGAGCGAAAATGCCACATCTTTGTAACCAGAATGCCATTGGCCCGAGTCATGATAATCTTTTTGTACAACTCGCAAGGGAAACCTGTGTAGAAAGACTTTATTTACAGACCTTGGAAACCTGAGTTGTGATGATGCATTGGGGTCACTTTTGCCCTTTTTAATGTCACATGTAAGGTCCTACATATAGCTTTAAAACTATAAATCGGATCATTTTGTGGTATTTTTATTTGTGTTTTCTGGAAATTTGAGAATGGTATTCAAATATTAATGCAAATAGTATATTGGAACTTGGTGATGACATCTACTGCCTTGGTTGACAATTTTAAGCTTCATTTGCAATATTTGCGTTTTTTGCTAGTAAAAAGTAAGGCAGACATCAGTTGACATAACAATGAATTGGACGTTGCAAGTCATGGTGTTCGGGTTAAGCTTACTTGTTTGCATATCATAAAGTTAATCTGAATTTATAAGATTCTTGTTTCGTATTAAAGTGTGTACTGAAATTGGTTTTTTGGGCTATAATTTCCATGAGAACTAGGAAGAAGCATGTAGTGTTTTGGTTGCAGTTGAGGGGTAGTGCTATGGGTGGCACTTGGTCTTGTTATTGTGCTTAACCCTTATTGTTCATAACAAAGTACCAGAAGAGATAGATGAGTGATGGCATCTCAATTTTCGTCACATGTCATATCAAAATGGTTGGTTTGCAAGTTCCTTGTATTCTTTACTTCCTTCTCTTTTCGAGAAAGGATGGATAAGGGAGAGTGAAACTATCATTTTGCATTCAGCATGTTTTAGATATCTTGGAATTTACTTGGCGGAACAAGATCTAGCAAGTTAAACGACACTTGAAAGGCAAAGCTAGTATGGAATAAATTATCTGGCATTTGCAAAATTTGCATTTGAGACCATATTCCAATTCTTTAAAAACTATGTGGGTGTTTTTGGATTGAAGATATGGTTCGAATTTGATATGCCTCTTCCATCGACATTTGAAATTTCCATGTGTTTATGCAATGAAGATTTGATTCGAAATTTTGAAATTTGAAGATTAGGATCAGTATGCGTTTGATGCCTTGATGCTCTTATTCCTTCTTTGTTTAGGGTTGACTTCACACTAAAGAAGAGCTTATGTTTTTGCCATAAGACAAATGTGTCTTTATGACACTTGCTTATATGCCAAGATCTCATGGTGCTATCCGAAGCATCTTTTCTTAAATATATGTATACAATTTCAACAATTTCCAGATATGTTATATTCTTCTAAGAAATATATACTTGTATGATACGTAGTATTATCTAATAAAATGTTTCTTGATTGATATACAAGAAAGGGAAAGGGGTAAAATCTTAAAACTAACCACAAATATAAAAATGAATTTAGACAAGAAAAGAAAATGAATGAATTATACAAACAAAATGAGTTACTCCTACGTGCTACTAAATAGTATAAGTAAGGAGAATGAATTTCTTATAACAAAACGAATTGTTTTTTTGACAATCACTAAGATATGGTTTAGAGATGCCTTATTCTACAAATCCACAAAGGACTTGTCTATTCCAAGAAGGTCAAACCTCATCCACACCTATCTCACCACCTATAAAATGGGAATGACCAAACCATTCTAGTCTTCATGCATGGATATAGAGTTTACTTGAGGCAAAATTTGTTAACTCTCCCTCAAGGGCTTCCCATATGCCTTTCATGCTTCACACATCCATGGCCCATATGGTTGTGTGTTGTCAAGTATAGCGTATTGAAGGCTCTTGAAGGAGAGACGACAAATTTTGTCTTACATATATTTTGACATGTGTTTTGTAATGTTAACTTTCATTGTGTGAATGGTCTAGCTAGGCCTTGTTTTACTTCCACTATGCGGGATCATATCTTTCCTGCTATCTCTTATTTAAGGATTGCAATGCATCCTGGGATTTGTTTTTCGCGTAACGTGGAATTAGTTGTCTTGAAGGTTCGTTCTATTTTCATAAAGACAGCTCTAACCTATAAAAAATACATGCTTATATTATTAGAAACACTTTCAGGCCAAGCAAGAGGTTGTCAAGGATCACGCTTCTGTTATTAAAGTCTCGGTTCTAGTTATGTTGTCACATTACCTCGGCGAGTATAGAGCATCAAACTTCAGTGACAAAATTACAACTATCTCAAATTAAATGCTCACTTATTTACACCAAACAATGGTAATTCACTATAAACTTCAGAGTCCAGGGGCGGACCTAAGGGTTATCGAGTTTCACGGAAACCCAATGAATGTTTGCAGTCGCATATAATTTTTCGTTAAAAATCTAGATTCCTCTCAACCTGTTCAGAAATTTTATGTTAAATAAATAAATGTCTTATTTTAAGTTAGACCTAATATGTTAAAAAGAAATACTAGTTTAATCATGTCGTTCAAAAAAAAAATAATAAAAAAAAAAATAAATAATGAAATTATACATTTTATGTGTTTATACTCTATTTAAAGAAAATTTATGCATATGGTGACTTAGAGTTCTGGGTCAGCATGCTTCAGATAGCGACAAAGAATGGATTGTTCAGTCGGGTATATTCGGAAAACTAGCATTAACTACTAACAGAAGTCAGGATTGACAAAACTTACGACATGTAGAATTTACCTACTACACTTCATTAGCTTATAAGAGAAAATTACACCACAATTGGGCCAGGTTGTGGAAAGACTGAAAGACAAAAATATTGAGGCTGGGCTTCCATCACACTTATTTATATAGATCCACTGGGTTTGTCCAAGTCCAGTTGCTCATATAGGCTTACTCAAACTCTCAAAGTTGATGGTACATATATTTCTTTTTGTTTTTCTCTTTCTTGTCCTTTTTATTATATTTTTCTTGAAAGGCAACAAAAAGGGCAACAAAAATTATACATAAGCTTGCCAACGTTTGGTTCAAAAACGAACCAATGATGTCACTCTATTATTTCGTGGTGTCAAATCGCAAAATGACTAAAAAAAGAGAGAATTAGTAGGTTTTTATAGCTACTTATGATGTAACGACATAAAGCTTTAATGTTAGTAAATGCAAATAAATTATATACGTAAAATTACAAATTATGTATCTCTTAACCGTTTTATCACAAAACTGACATTTTTTTCCCATCATATCTTGCAATAGCAAGTTATTAAATCCAGGAGCAGAGCCAGAAATTTTTGTTTGATAAGGCACACTTTAATAAATATTAGAAACTACATTATAAATTGGTACTTAAGGTATAAAAAAAGGTAAATATTTTTAAAATTTTACACTATAATTTTTTTCGCTATGGGGCACCTGCCCCATGTGCCTCCTTTATCTCCGCCCATTTAAGGGCTATAAGAAAATCAAAAAGTGTCACTAAATGTCTGTATATGTCACTAAACAGCCACTAAAAGTGTCAATATTGTGCGTCGATTTGGGAGTATAGTTAGATGAACGGAGGATCAAATAAGAAATCCTTAATAAGAGAAATTTTGAAATAAACGCGAGAAATATATTTAGTTGCGTTGATTCATAGTTTTTACGCGTAAAAATAATTTTTTTTTGGCTAATTCAATATAAACAGGTGATTCATAATAGCTATTTTAATGTAAATTAATTGAAATTTATAAGTTAATTCTAAACATTGACATATATATGATATTTTGCAAGCAATATGAATCAAAAGTTATATTTTCAAAACTACGAATCACGAATTTGTTTCTAATCAACTAAAGAAACATATTTACGTAATAAAAATCGTAAAAATTGCATGAATTAAGGCTTCAAATTGCGGTTTTCTTAATTTCTCACCGGAACTAAAGTTTATAGTTAGATTTGTTATTTTTCTATTATATGCTATACATACATTTTCCGAAACCGAGTAACATCATTAGCGTATCTATTTTAGCAACAAATTTGTTTATATGCTTTGAATGTTTTTGTTTCGATATGCTTTGAATGTGTTTTAACTTTTAAGTCTACCACCTACCATCCACCTACAATTGTGTAGGGGTGATCATCGGTCGGAAACCGGACCGGACCGGCCAAGACCGGACCGGACCGAAGACCGAGAACCGGAAAACCATAGACCGAGACCGGACCGAATATGGTCGGTCCGGTCTCGGTCCGGTCTCGGTCCGGTCGGTCTTCGGTCGGTCCGGTCCAATTAGGCAAGTTTTTTCGGGTTTTTGGTCGGTCCGGACCGGACCGGACCGGACCGACCGGACCGAGACCGAATTTGGCAAAAAGCTTAGACCGAGGACCGGACCGAATGTGGTCGGTCCGGTCCGGTCGGTCTCGGTCCGGTCGGTTTTGTCGGTCGGTCCGGTCCGGCCGGTCCGTTTGCTCAGCCCTACAATTGTGTGCATGTTCTTCTTGATAAAGTAATGATAATGATATAGCAAAAAGAACTCCACCAAAGTCTACATCAATAACTTAGATATAGTGGAAAATTTTAGGCTTTACCACTTGCTTATTTGTTAATTGATGGTGGAAATCATTTTATAAAGTAAAAGAAAAAAAGTTTTATAATTTCTTTTATTTTGATATCGTCACGTATATGACAAGTGTTTGTACACCGTAAACAAATTTTACATACATAACAAGTCCAGATAACTTTTTACATGGTCAAAAGGTTATAAAACATACACAAACTATCTCCATTATCTATAAATGGAGTACACTCATGTTACACTTAAACACGAAAACAAAAGTCAGTGGCTTCTAGTGCTAATTGGGTATTGTATCATAACGCAATAGTGACATTTACCATGCGTCATATTTAACAACAATTTTGGGAAACTTGTCGACATTATTGATAAAAAAGAATACGACTTTGATGACCAAATAAGTATTGTACTCTTTCTAGGTTTGATTGTCAAACCTAACCTTTTATTATAATCATGTGATTTTTCTAGGAAGTTCAGTATTAGTTTAAGAAGCATATATGTTATATGATTGAACAAAGATTCCATTAATGCACCACATGACAATATAGTCTATATCTAATATCAACATCTACCAAAAGTACGTAAATGTTTAAATATGCAATTCATCTAATAACTAATAAGCTAATACTCGATTTGAATTCGATGATGATGATTATTATTATTATTATTATTATTATTATTATTATTATTATTATTTTAGAACGGCAAATTTATACTACACCACATATCTCACATGTCTCCAATGAGACTTGAACCTACAACCTCTATGTTGTTGGGCTTCTCTCTTTTGGAACGGCAAATTTATACAAAACCACCTATTTCACATGTCTCCAACGGGACTTGAACCTACAACCTCTAGGTTGCTGGGCTACTCGCATACCGCTGGGCCAAGGCCTTTGGTATTCTAAGTAATTTGATGTTTAACTAGTGTTGGAAGAGTAATGCAATTCGATTTTGTTGCCGAAAATAGAAATAGTTAGTGGTAAGTTGTTAATTTGCGATAGCACAAAAGTGTCTTTCCTCAATAACCGAATTTGCTCGTTTGTGATCAACATTTTAGCGATACAGTGAACGCCAAACCATGGAAAACTGCACCTTCAAGGCGATTCGCGTATAGCAGGTGTTTGAAGGAAAAACAACTAATATAATTTTTGCATATAGAACCTATATTATTTATAACAGATAGTACTGGTGACAGCTACAAGACTCTATACGAAGCGGCAAAGAGTGAGTTGCTTCTGCTACTACTATATAACATCTATACGATGCTAGGAAACTTTAACTACTTAATAAGACTCCTATACATACAAGAGACTAATGCGGAAAAACATAGGAATAGAAAAGAAGTTTAATCCCAATGAGAGGCTGTGACGAAAGGGGACGTTTGTCTAACCTCTCTGATCTTGCACTGCCATCCTTTCCGAGACTTCAGAAAGAGAATTTAGGTTGCAGTTTATTAGGGACTTGACAAAATAGCACGTCTCGTCATTTGTGTTGCCATCGGGTATGTCCACCACGAATGACTCGATCACTAATGTTCCTGATCTTTCTTCTATTATCTCTGGATGAACCGTAAGTATTGAAGAATAGTTCTGCAAAATTATGGACAGAGTTATGATAATGATGTTGCATATTCATTTCATACTTATATCTTTGATAGGATACTAAACACATGAAACTAAAAAACAGCTTTGAAGCAGTTCAAAAAAAAAAAAAAAAAAAAAAAAAAAAAAAAAAAAAAAAAAAAAAAAAACAGCTTTGAAAGTTGAAAAATTAGGCCCTCTTTGGCAGCTTTCTTTTCCTACGCCACCACCTTTTTTTTTCTTTCCGGCTACAAATCGGAAGTGGTAATACGCCTAGAAAAACCCATATCAGACAACGTTTTACTATCAGATGGCTTATCGAGTACAACGTTTTACTATCAACATGACCATCAAACTAAATTCTAGCCAAAACATGTTAGAATTACAAATATTCCTTTAATTTGTTAGCAGGATTAGTCGGCTCACAATGTCGAGTGAGAAATCTAGATAAAAAAAAAAAAAAAAAAAAAAACTATTGGTATTTCAAATATTAACTAATTAAGGAAATATAACCGCAAGGGTGACCCAACAGTAAGAAAACCAGCCTTTCAAAGAGGTCGAGGGTTCGAATCCAACGGGGAGAAAATTAATCCCCTTGGCCACGGAGGTTGACCTGTGCCGACTCCAGGCAACCCAAAAAGGTAGTCGCCATGGGATTAGTCGGCTCGCATTGGCGAGTCGGAAACCAGGTAACCCGAAAAAAACTAATTAAGGAATATTTGTTCAAAATCGTACTGTAGTGTACAAAAGGCAAAAACTAATATCATACCTTTAGTCTATGATCACCATCAACGATTTTGATACCAAGGATGTGTTCATCATCATCAAGAAGCTCCAACCGCTCCGTACTCGTAGTAGCCGGAAGCCCTGACTTGACATTCACTTGTCTAACGCTACCAATATTTAGGTCCCCTGCTTGCATAGTACACCGGCTCACAAAAGGCTTGTACTTTTGAGGTTGATCAAATCTCCTTACTAATGACCAAACCTATACAACAAAACAACAAATAAAAAAACAAGTTAGTTAACTCCTGCGGAACTTGAACATTTTTATACGGCAGGACAAAACTTTATTATTTTCTCATAACAAAATTTCATTAAAAAGTTGATAACTACGTAAATTCTAAGAAAAATTAACATGATAATTCCTAGGTTTTAAGAAACAGAACATGAGCTAATATGAAAGAAAGCAAGATATTACGATATCGACAGGAGCTTTGATGTGTTTAACAACAACAGAAATGCACTGTTGGTTATTGGGGTTATGCTTGTGATGTCTTCGTATGTAGTAAGCTGGTTCCATAGTTGATTTCTATGTAATGATGGATTTATGATATTCAGTTATTGAAAAACCTTGGAGAAGCTTTATGTTGATTTGATGGAGAATCAAGACAAGTGGAATATATAATGTTTTTACCACTTTCTGCACCTTGCATTTAAAGAAGGAAGATAGGAAGTTTGCGAACGTCGATAGACAATACCTATGTCCCACCTTAAAAGCAAAAGACAAAATAGCCTGACCCGAATCGTTGGTTTGGGTCATTACTCATGGATAGTTGGACCCACACCAGGTTAAAAACCCGACCCAATCCGTATCCTAATGTTAATGTATGAAAGCTATTGATACATATGGTTTAATACTTTTCTTTTGTTTATTTTTTTTTCCTTCGAGAAGCAACGCTTTTATTAAAACACCTTTCGAAAATAAGGCAAGAAACCAAAAACATTGTAGAGCTTCCAAGGCGGAAGCAAAATAAGTCTGAAAATAACGGCTTACAAAATTAAAACTCGCCACACCCAACACCAAAACATAAAAGATGTTAAGTAAAGACTTTTTTAAGAGCCAATACCCATCTACCCTAATCTAAATTAAGCTTTTTGCACATATTCGAAATCGAGATAGTTGTTAAATTTGCAGGAGTATGTCTTCAATCAAAATTGTGTCTTTCTCATCGTTGGAAGCATAGACCACCTGATTCCTCCACTTCCAAATAGACCACATCAACACATATAAAACACCTTGCGAAGTTTTACTAACCAATTCGGAATTTTTTAGGGCAAGAGATCGGAAAATAACATCTTTTATAGAGAAGTGGGTAGGAACGACAATGCCCCACCAAAGCCAACATTTTTAATCATATCCGGCGAGCAAGGATGCACTCGTATAACACATGATCAATGGTCTCTATTACCTCATTACAAAATGGGCATAACAAAGAAGTAGGGATTATGCCTTTCGAATTAAGAGCGGAAAGAGTGGGCAACCTATTATCTGTCGCTCTCCAAATGCATATGTTTACTTTTATTGGAGTCCAATTGTTCCAATTATGATTGCAATAAAATGAGAATGTTCCAAGAATGTTCCCATCTACAAGAGAAGCTAACTTGTGAACTGTGAATTTTTCGTTTGTCGCGAAAGACCATTGGCATTTGTTTATGCCATAAGTAGTAAGCGATAGGGAGTTAAGAACATGTTGCAGACCTGCTAGCTCTTCAATGACCCGACCACGAGGCTCACAACTCCAATTCCAATTTCCTGACCAAACATTGTTAACTAGTTTCCAACGATCCAAAACTAAGCATTCCTTGTCTATTTCGAGAGAATAAAGACGGGGAAAAACATGTTCAAAGGAAGGCCATGAGTGTTCCAAACAACTTCCCAAAAGCGTATTGTATTCCCGTTGCCAACTTTCTGATAAAAGGAAGTGGAATAATGTACCCCGACTTTCTTTTGGTATTACAGTGAACTTTTTTTTTTTTTTTTTTTTTTTTTTTTTTTTTTCAAAAAAAAATTTAGTTTGATGGGCAACATTAATCGGGATTCGATTTGGATTCATTGTAACTCTTTCTTAAGAACCACACCTTAGACGATGTCAAGTTGTTACGTATAAATCAGGACGAGTTCAGATCAAACACAAGAACTGTTTCACAAAGGTCCTGTCTTTTATGGTCACACAAAATATGTGCGCCTGATTTAACTTTATTCACTTTTGGTGTTACAGTAAACTTTTTTTTATTATGTTTACGAAAAAAAGTTTAATTTGATGGGCAACATTAATCGAGATTCGATTTGGATTCATTGTAACTCTTTCTTAAGAATCACACTTTAGACGATGTCAAATTGTTCCGTATAAATGAGGACGAGGTCAGATCAAACACAAAACTGTTTCACAAAGGTCCTATCTCTTAGAGCATTGGGTGTCTTAACCCGAAGTTAAATGTTAACGCAGTCCACGTCAGCGCCACCTTGGCATTTAACCTTTCACCCTTGGCTTTAACTTGGGAGGGCGGTGTGTTAACTTGGCTTTAACTCAGCAAGTTAAAGGTTAACGCAACGTTAACTTGGTTTAACTTGGTAGACGGTGTGTTAACTTGGCTTCAACTTGGGTTAAAGTGATTAAAAAAAAAAAAAAAAAAAAAAAAAAAAAAAAAAAAAAAAAAAAAAGCCTTTAACGCAGCGTTAAAGGGTTAACACGTTGCGTTAACTTGGCTTTAACTTGGGAGGGTGGTGTCTTAACTTGGCTTTAACTCATTCTACGTCAGCCCCCATGTCATCTTAACTTGGCTTTAACTTGAGTATATAACTAAGGTACCGATTGCTCTTATGGTCAAACAAAAGGGATAGTTTGGCTACAATTTTTGTAGCAATTGGATACAATCTTTCATAAAAAATACACTAGCATTGAATCAGGGACGCACAAAAAAAAAATCAGGACCCACAAAATGAATCAGAGACCCACATTTATAGCACAAAATTGAAACCAAATGGCTACAATTAATTGTAGCTAATATTTTCCCTACCTTGTTTCTCAAACCATAACATGTATTTATGCATCTTTACAAACATGTAAATATTTCTCCTTTGGTTATTTCGCAATAGAAATTTATTTTTCATAGCCAAAAAAGAAGATAATGTATAGAAAGAACCGCATTGACTTATCAAGCGTGACACCATCGCGGTGAGTGGTAACCAAAGAATTAAATATCGATATTTTATAAACTAATGTCATTTAATAAATCATGTTATAGATACGCAGTATTGAGTATCCTCTGCTTCCAGTGAAGAAACAACTTACTTCTTGTAACAATCATAAAAATAATTAATATAGCTCGGTTCATTAAAAAAAAGTTTCTAGATGGCGTAAAATATTTAAGCTGACGAGAACAATATATCACAATTTCATGCTTTCATGGTTAAGAAAATCGGTAAAATATCTTTGTGTGTTTATTTTCCAACCATTATTTTCAATTCGTGATAGCTCTATACGCGTTTAGTATCATGATTAATTGCACTTTTGTGTGTGAAAAAAACTGATTCGACCCGATAACTCAAACAGGCTAATAAAAAAAACCTGGTTTCTGGAACAAAGCGTTGCCATTTTGTTGGACCAAGTCAATTAACTTTGATTGTCCCCACATGGGGTCCTTGACCTCATCAGCTAGCCGACCATTTGTTGAATCTAACTTTGTCAATCTGAAGAAAGTCCACTACTCAAGCTATTTTAAATATTACGAGTAATATGGAGTTGATCGACACAATTTCATTTTCTATCTGCACATTTTGTTTTTAGTGTATAATATGTAGAAGCATCATCTAATAAATGTGTAAGTGTTTACAGTATAGTTTGATGTGTGTAGATCACCTGAAATATTAATATGACAATTGAATTGATACCTTGATTTAGGTTGCCAACAAATAAAATACAATGATATATGTATTTAACAAGGATTTCAATCCGTACGTTGCTGCTGAGTGATATGGTATTATTTTATGTGCTGAAGAATAAATTTATAAAAATTAAGATAACGTTTTATATGTTAGTTTTCTTAGTTAAAATAAGCTCTGTTGTATTAACTAAGTAACATCACAACAATAACAAATTTAACTAAAACTTTTTAAGACAACCAATATAAGTTACATCTCGAACAATCTAAATAAAATAAATAAAGGGTTCAAAAATCAAAACTCACTCGTAAAGATACATCATTAAAAAAAAGAAAAAAAAATTGAGATAAATGATGATGGGAATAGTGACTCTGATGATGAGCTCGCCAATTATAATCTAATGAAAATATATCTGTCAAAAAGAAAACGAGTTTCAGATGACAATAAAAGAGCCGACGCGAATGATGACGAATATTTAATAAAATATTAGTTTATATAGTCATATGTGAAGCAGCGGGACAAAACACATTAAATATCTAAAAAATCGAAAACCGACAATGAAGAAAATTATTAGCTACATCTTGAAGAATTATAAAGTGTGTGTCTACGGAATCGGTGTAAAGTAATGGGAACGTAGACAAAACCAACAAACAAAATAGCAACATATAAATTGATTTTGGAATACCTGAGTTGTTATAGGAGGTCAGCACATATGCTCTGACTATTTAAGGATCATGTTCCACTTCCAGAGTAGAATCCATCTTAAGATCTCCTCCAAAATCAAGAAACATTTATCCGTGCATTTGATCATTTTGTATTTAGGGTATTCACGATATCTCGAGTGGACAGAATAATATTGAGTTGAGGAGAATAGGAGAACTTGATATGAAGTTCTTGCACGATACGTGCAAGTTGCATTTTTTTTTAAATAAGGCTAACCAATGACATTTTCTTAACATAACTTCTCCTTGCACGCATCGCAGAAAGCCGCCATAACAATTCTTCGTATCCTCCACACGCCAACATTAGCATGTCCAATTGACATTTCCTGAATAGCCTAAATACAAAAACGAAAATATTTATGCCTTGGCTTAGACATTGTATTAGCTGTAAAACCTGGTTGCTTTTTAAGCTTTCCAGATTTTGTCGTGCCAAAATTAAGACTTAGATGGCGACACAATCATCATAGCATGGCAACTATCATCCAATCAATTTATAAAAATGACCGGTAAAATGCTCCAAATAAAGCTTCAGAATTCAGTTCATCAATTATTGATTATGGAAAACATGTGTTAAGAACGCAACTAACCTCTAGAATTAGGTGGCAGATAGTAATTAATCCATCAACAACACAACAGTATAAGTGCACCCACTAAGCTGGATTATATCCTTCATCAACGTCAGCTGACAAACATTCTGAGAAATCCTAAGCAAAACCGCATACAAAAAATAATAATAAAAAAAATAAAAATAAAAATCATGAACAAACAAAAATAATAATAACGTCTATGATATTGTCGGTGTACAGAACAAAAAAGAGCGGGATCAATCTGTCGTGGCTGCAACCATAGTAAGTTAGCCTACCAACATGCAGATAATCTCAGCTTTCCTCAATTCTGACCAGACACATTAAAACCAATCATCATTGCCTCTTATAGTTTTGGCTCTCGACAAAAACAACTTAATTTGTAGTAAAAGAATCTGATAATCACATGGGACGAAAAGTGCTTGATCATGTTCAAACAACATATAACTCAACACTAACCACAATGCTCTCCTCAAAGTATTTTTTGTTAAATGCAAGATAAAAACCAACATCCACATACCCACCTTCACTTTCCCTAACCCCCAACTACATGTAGCAAACACAGCAAGCAACTAAAAGTAGCAACAACAAAAACAAAACATCAAACAGATTGAGCTCATTATATAATTGCTACTCGCTAATCATATGCACATCAAACTAACTAAAAACAAACACGTTACCAACCTACTTATTGTCAGATTCCTACACCTCCAAATGCAATTTCACCAAGATGACTTACCTAATCCACAAAGAAACTAAAAGATGTAAGAAACGAAACACCAAACAGTTGAAGCACACTTCATAGTTACCTCGTATAAATCACATTGACATCAAATAAACCAAACCCAAACTCCTTACCAATCAAACTGACCCTCAATCATCCTACAACTTAAAATGCAATTACACATAGATGAGTTACCCAATACACTAAGAGACTAAAAGCAAGCAACAACAAACAAATCATCAAATGCTTCAAATAAATCACATCGATATCAAAGAAGCCAAAGAAAAAAAAAAAAAAAATCTTTCCCAGCCAACTTACTATCATATGATTCACAAACTTAAGCAAGCACTTTTGACGATCTGACTTAAAATACCTGATCTAATGAGGCTCAGGTCTGCAAAGAATCTAAAAAAAAGGATCAATTTGCCATGGCTGCAAACTCAGTAGGTTGCCCCACCAAGATACGAACAATCTCAAATTTGCTCAATTATAATTTGACACATTCAATTCAATCATCCTAGCCTCGTAATAAAATAACCAACCAACACAAATGACGAAAAGTGCCTAATCAAACTAAAAACATTAAAATAACAACTAACTTTGACATCACACAAAGCCCTTCTGAAACCTAATTTCTAAAGTGCGAGTCATAACCAACATCCACATACCTAATTTTACTTTCCCTAACACCTAATCACATAAACATAACACACCAAGAAACAAATAATCGCCACAAACAAAAAATCAATCAGAATAGCTAGTCATGTTCAGAAACATATAAATGACCACTGACTCAGACGACACGCCATGCACTTCGCAAAGCTTTTATGCTAAGTGCGAGACATAAACCAACATACATTCGCTATGGCTGCAAACCAAAGAAATTGCCATGCTAACATTCGAGTCATCGCGATTTCAAACCTTTTAGACAAAAGAAACGCTTTATGGTACTCGCAGTTTTTTAGTATGTTTTACACCAAGGGTTAACTGCATGTTGTGCACCTTGTTAATCATTTCTGCCAAAAAGAAAGCAGAGCACATTGTTCACACGCCGAGCCAAGCACAAACTTTCACCTTCTAAACATGTTTAAAAAAGGGTACAACAATGTTGCATTTTCATAGATTATATTATACCATATAACATTCATTGAAATGGAACTTGGGATCGACACTGTTATTTAAAATAAAAATATTTATGTGTTAGCTTAGATACCGTATTAGCCACAAAACACGATTGCATTTTCTGACATCCGGTATTTGGCACAACATAATTTATCATAGCCAAACAAAAAGCATCATTACAACAGTTAGAAGCGACATTTATTTGCTTATAGTTTCTACATAGATTGCTTAGGCTCAGATATCACATCGAATGCTAAAAATGGTTGCATATTATGTCATCTGGTTTTAGGCATGCCTAAATCAAAACTCAACATGTCACCAAATCATCATAGCCACGCAAGCACTATGAAGCAAATATTTTTCCGTAAAAATAAATGTTAACTATCAGCAAATCCACAAAGCGACAACCCACATAAAAGCTGGTTACATGCACACATAACTTTTTTAACCCTTCTATATCTAAAAATCTTGGATGACGGAACTGCACCACGGGATCCCAACATTCTCAAGAAGCGTTAAGGGTGCTAGATATAATCCTGAGGGAACACTCAACAAAGCCTAAGATAATACCAAGCACTCTCGCACTTCTCAAGAATTGCTTGCACATAACAACAACATAACATAGTGTAGAATCTTAACATTCTCAAGAAGCGCTGAGAGTGCTTGAATAATCCTAAGGTAAAACACATAAAAACTCAAGATTACACCAAGCACTTCAAGAATCAAATGCATTGGGCTTTAGTCAATCAACAAAACATTTTCAGTCATTGGGAACTTCTACCTTACTGCAAAACGCTGTTGCAATTTATGTCTTTCAGTTTTTTCCATGCCAAAAATCAGTTTTCATAAAGCAACTGAATCATCACAACCAAGTAATATCAAATTGGCCCCAAAAAACGGTTGCATTTTATGCCATACAATTTTTGTCATGCCAAAACCAAAGTTTGCTGCAAAAAATAGTTGCATTTTATGCCTTCGATTTTTTTGAAACCAAAATAACCAACCAACTGCAGCCCATATCAGCCATGAATCCTAGGAAATAGCAACATGCAAGTCAAATTTTAGATAACAAGCGCTTAGAATAATATCTAACATAAATACAATAACTCTTTTAGCTGACTACTATGACATAGCAACAATAATCAAACGCCCTAGTCACCTTTCCGACCAAAACCAATAAAACAGTTTAGCTTAGCAAACCCTAAATGATAACATTTTTTTGCATTAAATAAATTTCTTTTCTAATTTTATTACATGCAGCCCTAATGTGTGCCAAATTTGTGCCTATATCACCCATTAATCGTGCAAAATAACTAGATGCAAGTCAGATTTTAGAAAATAACCTGCACGAACACAATGCACGAACGAAAAAGAAAATCCCTTCCACTTTGATTAATTGTAATGACATATCAAGCATTATACTCATCATTCCGATCAAAACCCCTAAAAC
>JARVZY010003368.1:0-25480 GCA_030686995.1 Artemisia argyi | reverse complement strand
AGAAGGTGTATCCTGCAATTAGGTAAAACATCGTCTTTTAAGTCTCTTACATGAAACTCATGAATTAAAAAATGATTGTGAACCTTCGTGTGTGTGTGTGTGTTGCTTTCTAAGGATCATAAAATGACTATATCAGAAAGGGATAATCACATTGTAATACAGTAATTTGCATATACCAAGCCTCAGATTGATACAAGAAATATAAAGCATGCACAATCATATTTATATGAAAGATATCCCAGGGCTTGCAAGTAAGCAATTGGGAAAGGAAAAATAACAAAAAATTAGTAAAAATAAAAGGACCTTAAGATTGATGTTTGATCGATTAGCCAGGGAAGAAGCAAACTGAGAATCGGAGAGAATAGCGAGCCAATTGCTAAAGCCATGCTTTTCAACACCAGCACACAATGCTTCCTCTTCCTCAGCCGTCCACTTCTGGTATCGTGGAGATGGAGGTGTAGGTGGAGGCATCGACTCATTTATCCTGCAAGTAATTCGTAAGTCATATATATACCCCCTAAATAGATATCATGACCACGTAGCATACACTATCCTGCAAGTAATTACTAGTGTTGTATCACATGCAGAGCAACTGTTTTACTGCATAAGGGTTATTAGTAGTTTGAAATTGTGATTCTATACCAATCTGTATATATATAAACTGCATATAGCCTAAGATTGCTATCTTCTATAATCCTGATAACTTAAAAATTACATGAACTCGGATTAACACCTTGGTATACTCAAACAACCAGATCATGAAAACGAAGACATGGTTCTCCACAACTTGAAATCAACTTGTTCAATTAAATCATCTTAATACCTTAATCATGTTATCTGAATCAAACATCATAATGAACATACAGATCCGTCAATGCATAATATTCACATACATACTGAAACTATTTCAACGTGTTTAGACAAACTTAGTATTATATGCTCGAGATAATTAAGATATCAAGCAACCAGATGACTTTCAAAGAGAAACAACAAAAACCTAATATTGTGATTCAAGAGACCTGAATTCACAGGGTCAAAATTAAGTTGAAGCGGAAATAGTACTCCGACTTGTAACAAATTCTAGTTTTAGGGATAAAATGTCATGTACTGAACCAAGAAATCAAGGGTAATATACCAAAAAACTATGTCCATCGTTTTGATATGACAAACCAAACACAGTAAAAGACAAGTTGAGCAAGATAATAACAAGAAATCATGTCAAAATGTTCCGGAGAAGTTGACGGTGCCTAACCTATGAGCTCTAACCCTCTGTTTGTTGTCAGACATTTCAGAGCTTGTACTCAGGGTCCGCCATTTGTCCTGCACGTGCAAATGGTAATATAATTAATCCATAACTACTCAGAAAATTTTAACTAAAACATATTTAACAAAATAATGTATATGTCCTCACTCCAACAATGGGAAGCAGTGGTTATAGGAACGGATAAAAGGAAAGATAACAAAAAGTTAGTAAAAACAAAAGGACCTTAAGATTGATGTTTGATCGATTGGCCAGGGTAGAAGCAAACTGGGAATCGGAGAGAATAGCTAGCCAGTTGCCAATGCCATGCTTTTCAACACCAGCACACAATGCTTCCTCTTCCTCAATCGTCCACTTTTGATATCGTGGAGGTGTAGTTGGAGGTGCAGCTGGATGCATGGAGTCATTTTTCCTGCAAGCAATTCATATGTAAAATATATTTCCCGTCAAGCACAAGAAACACATACAATTTACATAAAGAGTAAGGACGGGTTCAGCAACATATCAACATGAAATCGTGTCAAAGACTCTGAAGTACTTAAGAGTGGATTAGTAGTAACTCTACTGGATCTAACTTACCCGCTGTCCTGTGGCACATCAGAGCTTTTACCCATGGTTTGACATTTGTCCTGCAAATGCAAATGTTAATCAGTTAAAAACTAAGCGAGCACAAAATTTTAACAAACTTTTAGCCAGTGATAAGAAAAAGGACCTTAAGATTGGTGTTCGTTCGATTAGCCGATGAAGGGGCATTCCGTGAATCAGAGAGAAAAGCCAGCCACTTGTCAAGGACACACTTTTCAACACCGGGGCGCAATGGTTCCTCTTCCTGAGTCGTCAACTTCTGGTTTTGTGTTGCCATTCACCCCCTTATTTGTTGGTGCGTTTACTGCATAAGAAGTAATAGTAGTACTTTATATGTTCAATTATATACCAACATGCAATTCTCTAAGCTATGTTTTCTCTCCTCACAGTGTGTTTAGGATTGTGTATAAAAGCGGCTTATATGTTACTGCTTATTGAAGTTCTTAAAGGTGATCAGCAGTTTCGAATGTCTGAATGCATATTCCTAGCTTATGTATAGGCTTTTTTTCTTTTCTTTTTTAGGGTATACCTGGGTTTCCGACTCGACATTGCGAGCCGACTTATCCCATGGCGACTACCCCTTTTGATATTGTATTATATAAGCCCACTTTTTCTAGCTTATTTTCCAGCTTATGAGCTTATTTTCATATTTAAGTTATAATAAGCTCACAAGCCAAAATGAGCTTAAAGCGGAGTCAAATAAGCTCATAAGCCCAGAAATAAGCTAAAACAAACACCCCCAACCCCACACATGCTTAATTAAGAGTTTGATCAAAATACAAGCCAATAAGCACTTGAAAGTGGTTTTTTTCTCTTAAAAAACACAATAAGCACTTAGAATTCCGAACCCATCAGCATTACTTAAAATTTTATGTAACCCTAACCAAAATCACTAACATGCAAATACTACCATAATATACACCTAATCATGAAGTTAACATGCATGGAGATGAAGTACATTTTAGAATATCATAAAAATAGTAGTAAAAATGGAATGACTTGTTAAAGTTACCGGAATTGAATACTGTAGCAGCTTGGTGGTTGTTGTTTCAAGTGAAATTACTATTTACAATGGTAGTAACATTGGAAAACGAGCCCAAAGTGTCATAAAGTACATTACTTTTCTAGTATTTTTCTATTTATACCGGTCAATAACCGGTGGGTGTCAAAACTCAAAGACCATGTATACAAAAGATTTTTTTTTTCAAAAAAATACTGTAAATAATTGTTTCACACAATGTGACATAATTACAGTAAAGACGTACGATACTTGTCCAATAAAAACAATTACTATTGAAAAGAAAGAGTCTATTTATGATCTTACTACATCGTTATTTGAAACTCTTTTTGTAAATCTTTTGTAAATGTAGTATTCCTCAATCTCAAAACAACAAACTTTTGGTGCTAACTAAAATTTGTTAATTTTAGACCAAGTTGTTTAAAGGGAAAGTTACAATATTTGTCACTACATTTTCAAGTTTATAACATTGTATGCAAGGTTCCAAAAGCATATGCAATGGTAGTTTTACCAAAGATTTTTCACTATTTTGATAAGTTATATGAATGACTTGACTTATTATGACAAAAGGTTTACTAAAGGCTTTTAAGAAGATGATTTGGTAGCTACCAAGCGTTTGACAGAAATGATACAAGTGATTTGCATTAAATAAAGGCTTGTTGAATTTTCATTTCACACCCCTCTTTAAATATAACTTAAGTGAGAAAAGCTTTTAAAAGACTTTTGTGCATTGAGAAAGTTTGCAAAATAACTTTTTGAAATATAGTAGTATTTATTGAATAGTTGATTGTAATTAGGGCTGCAATCGAGTCGAGCCGAGCTCAAACTCAACAAAGCTTGAGCTTGGCTTGAAAGAAAAATACTAGGCTTGAGCTTGGCTTGATAGCTTGTCAAGCTTTCATCATCCAGGCTTGAGCTTGGCTTGAGTAGGTTCGAGCAAAGCTTGAGCTTGGCTTGAAAAGCTTGAATGAATACAAAAATATTTATTCAATAGCTAAACTCAATAATAAGTATATGTATTTTAAGTAAGCAACAGTAGCAACACAATATTAAGTAATACTTGTGTAAATATTTACATATGGAGTACTTGCGTAAATAGATTGATGATGCTAACACTTAACAATGGCAAGATAAAAAACACAGATACATGTATATAATATAGATTGATGATGCAACACTTAAGATTATTAAATTAAAAATCTTGATAATGATAAATTGATAACTGAACTTACGAATACTTCTGAAAAAAAAAAAAAAAAAAAAAAAAAAAAAAAAAAAAAAAAC
The DNA here is from genome assembly GCA_030686995.1 of Artemisia argyi. Lineage (NCBI taxonomy): Eukaryota > Viridiplantae > Streptophyta > Magnoliopsida > Asterales > Asteraceae > Artemisia > Artemisia argyi. Next base: position 21,332 of record JARVZY010003368.1, on the reverse strand, counting down.
TTTGGACTTGGTGGTTGAATAAGTGGAGGAGATTGAGGAGACGCTTAGATTAGATCATTAGAATACAAATCGTTTGAACGTTTGGTAGGGTTAAAGGTTTCTAGAATACATTATCCAATATTTACGAACTAAGCCCTTATAAATTATAATTAGCTTAATAACCAAATTTGCTCCTAATTACTTATATGAAATTTATATGAAAATATCTATATTAAAGCTTGATAAAAGCTTGATACGAGCTCGAGCCAAGCTATCCAAAGCTTGAGCTTGGCTTGTTAAATATTTCTAGCTAATTTTAGGGCTTGAGCTTGATAAAAGCTTGACTCGATCGAGCCAAGCTCGAGCTCGAGTTGCTTGATAAAAGCTTGACTTGATTGCATTCCTAATTGTAATAAATGAAAAAAGTCTCTTGTAATTTGAACCATTGCATATGTTCTAAAAGGTGCCATGATGGCATTAAAGCGCTGTCAAAACGCGAGACATGACTGAACCTCATGCAATAATAGTAATTAGTAAATATGAATCATTTTCATTTATTTGCCAGTGGGTCTCAGACTCTCAGCTCTGTTAATGCCTTTTAATAGGGAGGAGCTTCATTTTCACACTCTATGCATATAGAGGATTTAGTAAAATTTGTGGGCCCAAATAAGAAAAATAATATTAAAAATATGGATCCACATTCCTTCCACTAACGGAAAAAAAGAAACGCCCTTTAAGTCTATTATCAAGACGTTCACAATTATCACATAATCATTGTACCTCTTTAAAAGCTATGTTTGGTGACCAAGATTATGGGGGCTACAGTTTTTTATTTCACAAAATAATCTATTGTCCAAAAAGTAGTATCGTTTAGCTGCCAAGGTTAAGAAAGATTATAGGAAAAATAATTTTTAAAATTAAAAGTTCATTCAACCAGCTTTTCAGAAAGGATTTGAGATTATTTTTTGTATAATTACCATTTTAACCTTCAAAAAACTCACTTTAATATGGAATGTACACCGTGGATGATAATTTAACATCATTTTTAACATTGTTTGTATTTTTACATGGATTTTCATGCAATACTACGGTGGCGTTTAGTTGGAAAACATTTTATTTCATTTCCTATTTCTTGTTTTGTAGGAAAACGGAGGGGAGTTTGATTTCTACTAAACAATGGAAAATTTAGAAAACGCGTTTAGTCAGAGAAACATGTGTTTGTGTTATCCATTTTCCAAAACTAGAAAACATGTTTAAGTAGTGTTGTTTTATATCTCAATTCACTATACACCTTAGTAATATTATAAAAACATCATAAAAACCCAAAAACAAATATTACAAACTAACCAACTAAATTATAAAATAACTAAAAAAATCTAATACAAGAAAATAAAGAAATTAAAAAATTAAAATAAATATCAAATAACGTTTTCGTCCGATATTTTACGTTTTTGTCCGTTTTTGGTTGTTTTTTTACGTTTTCGTCTATTTTTTACATTTTCGTCTGTTTTTTTACGTTTTCGTCAGATTTTTTACGTTTTCATCCGTTTTTTTTTACATTTTCGTCAGCTTTTTTACGTTTTCGTCCGTTTTTTTACATTTTCGTCCGATTTTTTGGGTTTTCGTTTGTTTTTTACGTTTTCGTCCGTTTTTTAACTTTTTCGTCAGGTTTTTTAAGTTTTCGTCCGATTTTTTACGTTTTCGTCTGTTTTTTTACGTTTTCGTCAGATTTTTTACGTTTTCGTCCGATTTTATACGTTTTCGTCCGTTATTTTACGTTTTCGATGGATTTTTCAAGTTTCCGTCTGTTTTCTACATTTTCATCCGATTTTTTATGTTTTCGTCCGTTTCTTTACGTTTTCGTCAGTTTTTTTTACATTTTCATCCTTTTTTTATGTTTTCATCCGTTTCTTTACGTTTTCGTCCTATTTTTTACGTTTTTGTCTTTTTTTACGTTTTCGTCCATTTTTTTACGTTTTCGATAGATTCTTTACGTTTTCAACCAATTTTTAATGTTTTCTTCCATTTTTATATGTTTTCGTCCATTTTCTTACGTTTTTGTCCAATTTTTTACTTTTTTGTTTGATTTTGGATGTTTCCATCTGTTTTTTTATAACGTAAAAAGTCTGGCGAAAAAGTAAAAAATCTGACGAAAACGTAAAAAAATGACGAAAACGTAAAAAATATGATGAAAACGTAAAAAAAACGGTCGAAAACGTAAAAAATCGGACGAAAACTAAAAAAATCTGACGAAAATGTAAAAAAATGGATGAAAACGAAAAATATCAGACGAAAACTTAAAAAACCTGACAAAAACGTAAAAACACGGACGAAAACGTAAAAAAACATACGAAAACGTAAAAAAACATACGAAAACGTAAAAAATCAGACGAAAACGTAAAAAACAAACGAAAACGTAAAAAATCAGATGAAAAAATAAAGATCGGACGAAAACGTAAAAAATCTGACGAGAACTTAAAAAAACGGATTAAAACGTAAAAAATCTGACGAAAACGTAAAAAAACAGACGAAAACATAAAAAATCTGACGAAAACGTAAAAAAAACGGACGAAAACTTAAAAAACCTGACGAAAACGTAAAAAACGGACGAAGACGTAAAAAACGGACGAAGACGTAAAAGACGGACGAAAACGTAAAAAATCAGACGAAAATGAAAAAAAACGGACGAAAACGTAAAAAACCTGACGAAAACGTAAAGAAACGGACGAAGACGTAAAAAACGGACAAAAACGTAAAAAATCGGACGAAAACGTAAAAAAATGGACGAAAACGTAAAAAACCTGACGAAAACGTAAAAAAACGGACGAAAAAGTAAAAAATCGGACAAAAACGTAAAAAATCTGACGAAAACGTAAAAAAATGGACGAAAACGTAAAAAATCAATCGAAAACGTAAAACAACTGACGAAAACTGATTTGGGGTATTTTAATGGAAAATAGGGGAAAACAAAAAAAAAATGTTTTTTAGTTTTGTGTATTAAAGTTGAAAATAGGAATTTTGTGTTTTGTAGAGAATTTTATTAGAAAACTCTAACTTGAACGCGATCTCTGTTTTCCTTGTTTTCCACAAAATATTTTGTGGAAAACAAGGGTGTTTTCCCTCAACTAAACGCACCCTACATATTTATGATTTATATCAATAATTTTATTTACAATTTTTATTTATATTGGGTTTGTTATTTGTATGTCTAATTACGTCATTTTACATTTTCAATATAAAAATTACAGCTAGTTCGCCAAACACTACTACGAAAAAAAAAAAAAAAAAAAAAAAAAAAAAAAAAAAAAAAAAAAAAAAACTACATTTTTTTTTCAGCACCAGCACCAGCAATTTTTGCCAAACACACCCACAGTTACCTCCACACCCTTTCTAATTGTTTCTTTTTCCCCTTAGGCTACCCACAGTAAGGGGATTCAATCCCCTTACTTTTCCCTGCCACGTCAGCTTTCTCTCTCCAGCGACCTGCAGGCGATTCAGTGCCCTAGTAAGGGCGAACTAGTTCAGCCTTTTTTTTTTTTTTTTTTTTTTTAACAATATCTACAGCCCACTTATATATATATATATATATATATATATATATATATATATATATATATATATATATATATATATATATATATATATATATATATATATATATATATATATATATATATATATATATATATATATATATATATATATATATATATATATATGGGAGAGTTAAAATAAAAAGAGTGTTTTTGGTAAAAAGAATAAGAAGGATTTTAGACCCTTAGATTAAAAATCAATGGATGGGATTAAATTATAAACTTAATTAAGATTGGAAGGGCAAAACTGTCTATTAACCAAAAAATATAAACGCACGACTTATCACGTTTTGTTACATTTACCTTCTCACTTTCTCTCTCATCTAACAACTCTCTCTCTCTCTCTCTCTAATCCCCAATTCTGATCATCCCCAATCCACAATCCAATCATCTCAATCCGATCATCTCAATAAATTTCGATCATTTTCATAAATTACAATCATCAAATCTGCAAACCATGATCTGAAAAAATTCATCCATAAATACATCAAAAATTCGCAACTTCAAGATGCAAACAATGGTTTAATGCTAATCAAATCTGCAATCGGTGATTTAGCAGGGGAAAATTGTGTTAAGTGGCAACAAAAATATATGCAATGATGGGGAATGAAGATCAACAATATTTGTCTAATCAAAAACTTTAAATTCCACAGGTAATAATTTTATTAACCTAAAATTGCTTTGTTATTGGATATATGTGCATCAATTTCCAGATATTGTTGTGAAAAATAGGGTATGTGTTGGGTATTTGTGAGTTATGTGAAATAACAATGGTTTTTGTACTAAAAAAAGGTTAAATGTGCATTAATTTCTATAGAAAATTAGTAAAACAATGATACGTTCGGGTAATCGTGTATTATAAGAAATGGCATTGCTTTATGCATAAAAAATAGGCTAAATGGCATTAATTTCTGTAAGAAATTAGAAAAACTGTGATACATTCGGGTAATCGTGTGTTATATGAAATGGCACTGCTTTATGCATAAAAAAGGGCTAAATGTGCATTAATTTTTGTAGAAAATAAGTAAAACAGTGATACGTTCGGGTAATCGTGTGTTATACGAAATGGTGCTGCTTTATGCATAAAAAATAGGCTAAATGTGCATTAATTTCTGTAGGAAATTAGTAAAACTGTGATACGTTCGGGTAATTGTGTGTTATATGAAATGGCACTGCTTTATGCATAAAAAAGGGCTAAATGTGCATTAATTTTTGTAGAAAATTAGTAAAACAGTGATACGTTCGGGTAATCATGTGTTATATGAAATGGCATTGCTTTATGCATAAAAAATAGGCTAAATGTGCATTAATTTCTGTAGGAAATTAGTAAAACTGTGATACGTTCGGGTAATCGTGTATTATATGAAATGGCACTGCTTTATGCATAAAAAAATGGCTAAATGTGCATTAATTTCTATAGAAAATTAGTAAAACTGTGATACGTTCGGGTAATCGTGTGTTATATGAAATGGCATTGCTTTATGCATAAAAAATGGGCTAAATGTGCATTAATTTTTGTGGGAAATTAGTAAAACTGTGATACGTTCGGGTAATCGTGTGTTATATGAAATGGCACTGCTTTATGCATAAAAAAAGGGCTAAATGTGCATTAATTTTTATAGGAAATTAGTAAAACTGTGATACGTTCGGGTAATCGTGTGTTATACGAAATGGTGCTGCTTTATGCATAAAAAAAGGGCTAAATGTGCATTAATTTCTGTAGAAAATTAGTAAAACTGTGATACGTTCGGGTAATCGTGTGTTATATGAAACGGAACTGCTTTATGTATTAAAAAATAAGTTAAATGTGCATTATTTCTATAGAAAATTAGTAAAATTGTGATACATTCCCGTAATCGTGTGTTATATGAAATGACACTGCTTTATGCATTAAAAATTAGGCTAAATGTGTATTAATTTCTGTAGCAAATTAGTAAAACTGTGATACTTTCAGGTAATCGTGTGTTATATGAAATGGCAATGCTTTATGCATTAAAAAATAGGCTAAATGTGCATTAATTTCTATAGGAAATACTGTGATATGTCCAAGTAATCGTGTGTTATATGAAATTGAACTACTTTATGCATTAAAAAAATAGGCTAAATATGCAATATTTCTGTAGGAAATTAGTAAAACTGTGATACGTTCGCGTAATCGTGTGTTATATGAAATGGCACTGCTTTATGCATTAAAAAATAGGCTAAATGTGCATTAATTTATGTAGAAAATTAGTAAAACTGTGATACATTCGGGCAATCGTGTGTTATATGAAATCGCACTGCTTTATGCATTAAAAAAATAGGCTAAATGTGCATTAATTTCTATAGGAAATTAGTAAAACTGTGATACGTTTAGGTAATCGTGTGTTATATGAAATGGCATTGCTTTATGCATTAAAAAATAGGCTAAATGTGCACTTATTTTTGTAAGCAGTGCGATGAATTTGGATAATCATTAGTTTTGTGGAATAGCACTGTTTTGCGAATTAAAAAAGGGGTTAAATATGCATTAATATTTGTAGGGAGTTAGTAAAAGTGCATTATGTTTTGGTAATCGTGTGTTATGTGGAATAACACTCCATTGTGCATTAAAAATTGGCTAAATGTCATTTATTTTTGTAGGCAGTTAGAAACGTGCGGTAAGTTTGGATAATCATGTGTTATGCGAAATAAACTATTTTGCAAATTGAAAATGGGTTAAATGTGCACTAATTAATGGCTAAATGTGCATAAGTTTCATATAATGTTGGTAGGAATGTGACAAAGTTAGTGAAATCCTTATTTGTTTGAGGTTACATTGCATGAGCATTCAAAATGCACTAACGTGCATTAGTTTTCATATAAAGTTAGTCAAAGTGATACGCGTTGGAAATCAGCATCTTCTTGGTGAAGATATATGATTTAGTGCATTAAAACGGGATAATTGAGCATTATTTATCACAAAAAGTTAGCTCAAGTTATAGGCTTAGGAAATATGTATTCTCTGTTAAAACTTACACATTTTTGTGCATCAATAGCGGGTTAAATGAGCTTTAGCTTTCATAGGAAATTTGTTAAAGCAAGAAGAGCAGATCATCAACAGGTTCTTGATTAAAACTTACATGTTTTTTGCATTACAATCGGGATAGAACCCATTAGTTTTATATGAAGTTAGTCAAAGTGGTAATTACATGAAATCATCATGTTCTAAGACTTATATGTTTTTGTGCATTACAAGTGGGCTAACGAGAACTAGTAATCACGTGAAGTTAAGAAAAATGATAGGTGCGGGAAATGAGCATGTTATCGGTTAAGACTAATATGTTTTTGTGCATTAAAAGCGGGTTAAATGCACGTTAGTTTTCATAAAAAGTTAGTCAAAGTGATAAGTCCAAGAAATCATCATGTTCTCAGTTATGGCTGACACATTTTTTGTGTTAGAAGCGGGCTAGAAACCTATTACTTTTCATAAGAAGTTAGTCAAAATGATAAGTGCAGGAAATGAGCATGTTCTCGGTTGAAAATTACATGTTTTGTGCATTAAAACAGAGCTAAAGGAGCATTAGTTTTCATAGGAAGTTAGTGAAAGTGATGAGTGAAAGAAATCAACTGTTCTCCGTTACGACTTATACAATATTAAAAGTGGGCTAAACGCGCATTAATTTTCTTAGGAAGTTAGTCAAATACATGTTTTTGTGCATTAAAACAGAGCTAAAGGAGCATTAGTTTCCATAGGAAGTTAGTGAAAGTGATGAGTGAAAGAAATCAACTGTTCTCCATTACGACATACGGTATTAAAAGTGGGCTAAACGCGCATTAGTTTTCTTAGGAAGTTAGTCAAATACATGTTTTTGTGCATTAAAACGGACTAAACGAGCATTAGTTTTCACATGCAGTTAGGTAAAGTGATAACTTTTAGAAGCAGATAAGAAATGGAAAAACATATCTAAACACTTTGTATGCTAAGAAAGGAATCGCCGCGTGCATTAAAATATATATTGATAAGAAGTGGAACATCATTTTTTAGTACTTTGCTATACTTATTTCTGTTATGGTATGTATAGGGAGAAAGAGTGAAGAAAGCAGATTTGAATATGTAAAACTTATGGTGTGTATATGGAGAAAGAGTGAAGAAACCAGATTTGAATATGTAAAATATAACTTAACGATGTATCATTGTGTTTATTGCTTATGCAGATGCGTGAACTATAGCTATGTATCAACTTTATAGGATTGATTTTTTCATGCTTCAATGTAGATCAATACAAGGAAATTCAACCACAAAAGTTTTGAACTATATTCTAATTTATTACTTCAATTAATTTTCTAGTGACTTTGTAATAAAAAAAATTCTTCCCTTTTATTCGTTTGGAAATCTTTATGACACTACAAGAAAAGGGGGTTTTTAGGACGAAACTTTTTGGAACAGTCAAAAAAATCGTGCCAAATACATGTATTTGGCACTTGTGGGGCAACCGTTACAAAAAGTTAGGTATTTGGGACGACTTTTAAGAAACTGTTCCAAATACGTATGCGTTTGGGACGTTTTCTAATAATGGTGCCAAATACATGTGTATTTGGAACGATTTGAGTTACCAGTGCCAAATGTTTATGTATTTGGGGCGGTTGGTACAAACGGTGCCAAATATGTATATGTATTAGGAATGCTATATACTTTTGGTGCCAAATAATCATGTATTTGGAAAGGTTAATACGAACGGTGCCAAATACCTATATGTTTTTGGAACATTATCTGATATTGGTGCCAAATACTTATGTATTTGGAACGGTTTTTATAGGTTGTGAAAAATACACATGTATTTGGGGAGATTTTTATTAACTCTTTTTAATTCTTTTATATTTGGAACATTTTTGAAAAACCCAATTTATAGTTTTTCCCCGCAAGTGTTGACTATATATATATTTCTTTTATTTGACATAAAATTAAATTTAGATGGATTTTATTAATTTACTCTAAGCCCTTCGTTATTAATTTTTCATCTCTATAATTAATCTATATAATGGATTAATATCTTAGTTAAAACGCGTCGTCTTTTATATTTTGGTGAGTTAACTTTGTTGTTTATGAAATATATTTTTTTTTTCTTCCTTTAAGGTCAAATTAAAAATATTCATGTTGTATATACAAAAGTGGATAAACAAATGATTGAGGTCATCTATATTCAGGTTATCTGGTGTAAGAATCACTTCATTCATAAAATTTTGTTAGATGATAATTTTGTATCTAGGCCCGAGCCCATCAGTGGGCTTAGGTTTTTTTAGTGTTTATGGCTTACCCGAGGCACCTCCGATCATTTCTGACCTATTTTCAGGTGAACCCCCAAATGTTCGTTAGTAAGTTTGAACCCTAAACTTATTGTGAGAAAGTTAAAGGCTTACCACTAAGCCATTTGATTATGTTTATTCATATATATATATCGCGGGTTAAATAGTAACTGATAGCGTATGAGAGTTTTAACCCAACTAACTAAAGCCCATACGCTTGAAATAGGTCCACTTAGGTCGCAACCCTTAATAACTCACCTCAGAATCTACTTCTTAAGACAGCCTCAAATCCTAGCAAAAGCATGAAGGAACCAATAGGATTGGAATATGGCCGTTGTAATGTACAAATACGTGTCATTATGGTACAAGGCTAGATGATGCATTACACATGATATAAGATGCATAACGAAGATTCAAGAGCAATTAATAAAAAAAACCTCTATATTAAACACAATAAAAAGTACTTAACCAAATAAAAACGCATGATTGATAAAAAAAAAAATCCAAATATATTTTTAACCATAACTTGAATTCGATGAAAGCTTGAACCGACAAGCTCAATTATTAAGCATGATATTTGTCACTGTACTAAAGGTATTTTTGATGCAGAGAGGTGCGGAGCTTTTTAGGCGGTGTGCGATGAGGAACGAGCATTTTGAATTTTAGTGGTCATTTTGCCAAAGAGCAGTAAGTTTGACAAAATTTTTAAAAATGCTAATTTTCCAATACTTAGGCTATGTTTGGCACAAAGCTTTTTGGAGCTTTTTTGGTCAAGGAGCGGTGAACAATGAGCTTTTTGATTTTTATTGTTCGTTTGGCATGAGAGCTGTGGGCTTTGCTATTTTTTAGGAAAGCTCATTTTTCCAATGCTTCTTTATGAAGCTGTGAGCTTTTTTAGTTACTGCTCACAGCTCACTACTACTGCCCACAGCCACTGCTCACAGCTACTTTTGCCAAACATAGCCTTAGTTAATAAGTAATGAGCGGTGAGCTATGACTACAAATTAAATGAAGTTCATAAATCACTTTATTGAATTATTTTTTATCACACATTTATATCTTTAATTAGTTTAAAAAAATTTCCCTAAATTTTGGTTTTCCCCCAAATATTTTCATTATATCCCGCCCGAATTTTCCCCAAAATCAAAATCACATTTTTAGATCCCTCTCTCCCTCTAATTCACCCACACCTATCCTTTTCTCCCAAAATCAAAATCAAAATCAAAATCATATAAAGAATAAGGTGTGGTTACCCAGCTTCACCACACACAAGTCCTTGAAGTCTCGAACCCATACTAACAAACCAAAAGCCAACGTCATTCACCATCATTGCGGCCAATATTAAGGCTATTAATATGGAAATCAGGTAATATAATATTTTATATATTCAATTTAGAAACCAATTTATGGTGTTCATGGGTCAATTTCTTATTTTGTTGATTTTCGAATTTAGGTGTTTTTGTGTACCCGAATCTATAAACTATTAACATAGAATTTAAGGTTCTCTTGAACTGAATTGGGTATTGTGTTAGTCACTTAATGATTGTGTTATGAGGTTTTTCTTTGGTGAAAATGAATTCTTATAGTCATGTTTCACTTAAGGGATGTTTGGTACAGTGGAATGGAAACCAAAGAATGGAAATGTTGTTGTATTTTCCTGTTTTTCTGATAAGAAAATGGAATTAGAGAATTACAATCTGAAACATGGTTTTGTTCATAAATTGGAAAGTGTGAAAGGAAAATAATGAGGATTAACAATGCATTCAAACATGGTTCGTTTGTGTAGAGATGAATCTTAAATTGTACAAAGAATCAATTACGATTTATAAATATTTTCAATGGTTTTGTTGGGGTACAGCTTCGTTAGGTTTCATTTTTGGAGTTTCATTTTCTGGTGTTTGAGTCACAGTTTGCTGATATTATGCATGTATATCGCTGTTGTCTCGAGTACTGTTAATTTTTTAATGTTTGAATGTTCCCGCGTTGTTTATTTGCTGCCGTCCTAGTTACAATTATCTAGAGTTCTAAGTCTGTTTGGGTCATTTTTGTTGCTGCAACTTCTGCGATTTGCTATTTATATTTGAACGTCTTAATGTGGCCCAGGGTTACATTATGTAGTTGCTACCTTTTTTTTTGAAAGGCTATGTAGTTGCTACCTTATTTGAATGTTGAGAAGGTATGGTTTGATATTTGGCTGCACCAATTATTTACTGAAGTGTATGAAAGTTTCAAAATGTTCTCAATTTTTTTTGGTGGAACAGAAAAGAAGGGGTAGGGAACTTAAAAAAATTCAGTTCCAATTATGGACCAGTTCCAGCTATTCTGTATGCATATGTAGCTGGACACACATATCCTATACATGTGAAGAAATCCTTTTAATTGCTTTGGTTCCAATTTGATATCAGGCAGGTTGCACCATATAAAGAGTACGTTGATTGTTTTCATTACATTATTACGTAATTAAACAAGTAGTCTTGAACTTGGCGCGGCTGTGAAACAGTTGACTCTACTGATTCAAGCCCCTCAATTTTTTGAGCTTAGCCATGCTAGACTATATATTAACAAGGATATATAAGAGTCAATGTTTCTTGTTTACTTTCTGCTATAAATAGGGTAAAGTGTATATTGATTTAAGTATCAATTTGTATCTGTTCTAGCAAGTGTATCCTGTAACCTTAGGGGTGTATAAGGTAAAGTAAAACAAGTTTGGCCACATTTTAGTGTTTAGAATCTATAGTACTGTAATATAGCAACTTCTTTAGAATCTATTGATCATCTTTTGCAAACTACTATGATAAAAATTATGACAAAAGACGCTGGCCTTTTTGCAAACTACCTATCATTATTAATACCTAAGTACATCATCATTATTAAAAATCCATAATAAGCTCAACTCATATAAATGTATCGTTGCACACATAGATAATCATACAGTATATAGTTTTGGAAATTAATTGGATTTTTTGTAGTAGTGATTCAATCTTTTGTTATCTTTGACCTCATTAACCATTATCATATACTGTACCTTTTATTAGTTTGTCATTATATTTATTATATCAAGTCATCAAATAGTTTATATTTTGACAAGTCTACATCATTTAGTAATTCTTTAGCTTATTTTCTGAGAAAAAAAACCAAAATCATATAGTACATAAATATGAGGTTTAATTATCATTTACATTAGCTACACATAATATGACCCATATCTTATTTTCAGTGGGCTGTGCTCAAGCACAGCTAAAAAATTAACTAATAATATTAACTATTGTATATATTTTATTATGCAGGAGACATTTGCGGTCCCTCCAAAAGTTAGCCCCTCGTGAACGTCAGCGCCTTCATAATAAAGAGTTCCCGTCTTGGTTTAGAGCTGATGTAAGTGCTGAATGTCAGAAATTTTTTCATAAACAGGTATGCTCACTCGTATGACCCAAACTCAATAGTATAAGAAGAAATATGTTAACCTGATTATAGCTTTTCACATTTCCCTACAAACATCAGTTTTCTAATCATTTGCTTTCTGTCTAGGAACTCTAGTTGATGGCTATTTAAAGTGCACAATTCTTTGCGTGTTGTGTTTATTACCAAACGAACAATGATTAGAAGCAGCCATACTTTTGATTTAGTGTCTAGGGATAATTAAATAACTGGATATGTCTGATAACGTACCATGTATCTCTGCATACACAAACTTATCGCTCTAGTATAACCTCACAACCATGGAATGGTTCTTTTCAGTTTTGCATGTATATGCTTAGCTTGTTATTTAATAACAATACCGAAACATGTTTCAGAATATTGTTACTTGTCATTTATGCCTGCAACCCCTTTCTATTGCTATTTTCCATATCGAACTTTTTTCTTGTTTCATATATATTTCTAATGTTGGAATATTATATTATGCAGGGTTTATGAAGACGACGTGATCTGACGAGCTTTGTTCGTTTCCGATAGTAATAAATCATCATAGTAATTTATATTGAGTTCTAGTATGACTCTTCTTCATTCTAAAGACCATGGTTTACAATGATGTTGGACATATTGTTGTTTTACTTTATTGTATTCAAGTGACCATGTTGATTTGATTTATTGATAATTAATAAAAATTGAGTTCAATTTATTTTTGGCGTTGATTGAATTATATTTGCGAAAAATTGAGTTGCTTGGTTGCTATGTTGACTAACGAATTGATGAATGCAATTCTATGCCAAATGACTTCTATAACAAACAAAAAAACATGCCAAATGTTTTTTGGCAAGGCGGATAAAAATGTGCCAAATACGTTTGGCACTACAACGGAAACCGTGCTAAATACGTTTGTCACAGTAGATAAAACCGTCCTAATTAATTTTGGCGCGGTAAAAAAATATACCAAATAAGCATTCGGCACGGGAAATGAATTGGTACCGAATACGTATATTGGCACGGTAAATAAAAAACTGTACCAAATAAGCATTCGGCACAGAAAATGAATTGGTACCAAATGCACATTTGGCACGGGATATAAAAGTGTGACGAATGCCTATTTGGAACGCAAGATTATCAATCGTGCCAAATACCTCACTCATGGCACCCCAAAGTTAAACCGTCCCAAGAACTGTGCCAAATACTATTTAGCACAGTTTCAACCCGACCCAAATGTATTTGGCACCCTCATATTTAGGACGGAGCCAAAAGTGTGCCAAAGCCGTGCCAAATAGCATTTGGCACGGCTTTTTGAGTATTTGGCACAGTTTTCCACCCTCTCAAATACCACTTTTTCTTGTAGTGTGACTTGGAATAGAGTACGCCTATGGTATGCCCATTAATTCGGTAACAGTAAACTAATTTCAGTTAATTGTCATTTAGAGTCACATATATAATCTCTTTTACCTTAATAGTGTATGGAAAATGACGTTGTATTGGATATATAAAAGACAATTCTTGAATTGTGTCTTATGATTGAAGTTGGAACATGTTTGTAATATGATATCAGGTGTGAAGAACAAAAGTTACAACATTCCAGTCCTTAGATGGAAAGAAAAGTCCGGCGATAAGAGTTGTCATGTATCTGCCATCAATAAAAGTTCCATTATAGATCTAGAATCTTCATTCAGGAAAATTCACTCACATATGGCTCAACACTGGTAGACTCTCTAGAGCAAGATATTGTATATTCCAGAGCTGTTGCAGGATCTTCAAAAGTATAATTTTGTTGGCTACTAGTTTTGTGTTTCTCTGGAAAAAGAAGGACAACGACAATAGGATGCCATGAATGTGCAAAACTTGGAGTTATCGATTGAAAGCTTTGCTAGCCAATATGTTGTTGTCGAAACTACTAAGGTTCATTTTGTTGGCTAAAGAATAATGTACATGTAACAAGTTACTTGTATATTATTTTCATTCTATATTTGCTTTTATCTCTATGCTGATGTTTCATTAACAATAATAATAAATAAAGAATTTGTACATTACACCTTAATTGTGGTGAAAAAAGGGGAAGAATTATAGTATAATATAAAGTTGGGTTTTATTGTATAAGGTTGTTAGGATTATAGTTTTACTTTTATACCCTTAATAGTTAGTTAGGATCAAAGTTAATCTTATCCATTGATATTAAATCAAGGGTCTAAAATCCTTCTTATTCTTTTTACCAAAAATTCTCTTTTTATTTGATCTCATCCCTATATATATATATATATATATATATATATATATATATATATATATATATATATATATATATATATATATATATATATATTTAGGGTAAGGTTCTAGAGAAAAGTCCACTTTGGTAGAAAAGTGAGAAAAAAAGTTATTAGGGGTTAATTTGAAATATCTCAAACTTCAGGGGTCTGTCTTGAAACATGCCCCCACCACCCACCCACCCCCCCACCCCCACCCCCCACCCCCACCCCCCCCCCCCCCCCCCCCCGCCGAAAAAAAAAATTTTTTTCCCGCCAAAAAAAAATTTTTTTTTTTTTTTTTTGGGCCAAAAATTTTAGTGCATCTGGGTTATAAAAATTGGTGCATCATAGTTATAACTGAGATGCACCAATTTTTATATTGAGATGCACTAAAAAAAAAAGTGCATCTGGGTTATAAAAATTGGTGCATCATAGTTATAACTGAGATGCACCAATTTTTATAACTGAGATGCACTAAAAAAAAAGGTGCATCTGGGTTATAAAATTTTGGCGGGAAAATTTTTGGCCCAAAAAAAAAAAAAATTTTTTTTTGGCCCCAAAAAAAAATTTTTTTTTGGCGGGAAAAAAATTTTTTTTTTTTCGGCGGGGGGGGGGGGGGGGGGGGGTAGGTGGGTGGGGGGGGGGGTGGGGGGGGTAGGGTGCAAATTTGCAAAAAACTCCTTAAAGAATGAAGGAAAATACAATTAGGTCCCTGTAGTTTGGTGTGAAAAAAAGGAGGGGTTGATTTGTACACTTTTCTCACTTTTCTACCAAAGTGGACTTTTTTCATGAACCCACCTCTATATATATATATATATATATATATATATATATATATATATATATATATATATATATATATATATATATACTTCATCTTCCTCTTCCTCACCACACACACTCTCCCAAACGTGACTTTGTGGAAAGTTTGATCAAAAAGTAAAAAAAAGAAAAAGAAAAAAAAAAAAAAAAAAAAAAAAAAAAAAAAAAACCAAAAATCAAAAAAAACAAACAAAAACAAAAGCAAAAACAATCGATCGTGATCTCGACCTAGTTGTTTCTTTTTCCTTGCTCGACCGACTTCCCACAGGAGACACGATCGACTGGGATCGATCGTGGTCTCCTTCTGCATGCAGCCTTACATTTTGATCTTCAATTTCAATAGGGGTTGGACTTTTAGATCTTTCACTTACGTATTTATTTACTTTTATGGCCTTTAAACATTTTGCATGCATATAGATTAATGATTTTGTTTTACAGCTTTAGATATTATAATATTTTTGTTTTTCGTTGTGAATTTAAGGGTCTGTTTGGTTTGCTTTTAAGAATCACAATGGATATTGGTATGATAATATGGTGGTATAGGAATGAGCTTGATAGTTCAAAAAATGTTGTTTGGTTTATATATTTGGGTTTGAATATTATTTTATAAATATAAAGAAAAAGAGTGAGGTGAGTGAAATTAGTGGTGAAATAAGCCCCACAGGAATGGTTTTACAAAATCCACCAAGTCCAAGTGGTATGGATCTATGGGTTTCTATATGTAGGTCCCACAGGAATAGTTTGGCAAAACCCTCAACCAAATAAATGCAAATGATATCAAACTCATACCTTCATTTCCACACCCCTATACCAAACGGACCCTAAATGCATGTATGAAGGATAAAGATGATAGAAACATATGTAATCCTTCTTTGTTTTGAATGATAGTTTTGTGGTGTTCTACGTATTTATTGAGATCTATATTCTTTTGGTTCAAGTATTTATAAAGATAGACTTCTCATTTTAATTTTAATTTTAAATTTAAACATTTTACAAACGTTTACTATTCACCAAATAGTAAACTTCAAACAAAATAGCTAGGGGTTGAGAATCAGGTCAAACTCGACCCGAACAGACAAAAACCGACCAGACCTGAAAACCTAAAAAGGAAAAAAACTCAAACCGAGAAATAGATATCAAAACCAAAACTGAACTGAATAACTCGTTTCGGGTCGGTTTTCGGTTTTCGAACCCAAAAATCGACAAAACCCAAATCGAACAAAAGCCGAAATAAATATTCAAAACCGAAACCAAACCGGAAAAGGTCGGTCCGATTTCGGTTGGTTTGTCGATTCGGGTCGAGTTTGACCCGATTCTTAACTTTATGTCAGTTGCTTAACTTTACGAAACCGTCCCTAAACGAAAAGTTGTATAAATAGTCCATGTCACTTAGGGCTGAGCATCGGGTCGGAACCGACCCAATCCGAACCGAACCGAAAAAACCGAGAACCGAAATTCATGAAAAACCGAACCGACGGGCCGTCGGTTCGGTTCGGTTTTCGTCGGTTCGGTTCGGTTCGGGTTTGTCGGTCCATGTGTATTTTGGCATGTTTTTGTCGGTTTTGGGCCGAACCGGACCGAATCGAACTGACCCGAAACCGAAACCATGTAAAACCGGAAACCGAAACCGAAACCGCCGGGCCATCGGTCCGGTTCGGTTTTTGTCGGTTCGGTCGGTTTCGTCGGTCCGGTTCGGTGTTGAACCTTCGGTGCTCAACCCTAATGTCACTTACCTCATTTACAAAAACCGTCCCTAAGTTCAAATTTGTATTTTTGGTAGTTAATAAGTTTAACATTTAATTATAACTTAGATTAGCAAGTTTTTTTTATTTCCTTTTCAAAAGTAACTTTTAAAGTATTATAAACAACATAATATTATTAGTTTATTACTTAAATCTATTTTGTTTATATTTAAAATCTTTTATAAGTAAAATCTAAACCGATTTAAGTGAAATATTAGAATAACGTAAAATGTTTTCATGGAAAACCCCGCGTCTCGCAGCGAAGAGCGGATAAACTATCCTCGTTATATTATAGTAATTATATTTGGTGGTGGACTAAATATAGGACGACGTACGGTGAAATCGTAGATGTGTGTTTACTGTTGTGATTGAAATATATATAAAATTTATGATTTTGATGTACCTTATTGTTGTAGATGTAGGTGGTGGTAGACTCATCGAACAAAAGATAGATGATGGTTGTATTATCGACGGCCGTGACAAATCAAAGTATGCACGAAGAGATGTGACTAGCTAGGAGGTTCTAAATATCTATGTCTACAATTTATGATAGTTTGACACAGTTTGTGAATAACTTTATTATGTTGGTATCATTTTTTTAAAACGACAATCTTTTTCATATTTTATATCACCTATCTCATAACATATCTCACAAATGCCTTCAGTGAAGCTTGTACCTACAACCTCTAGATCGGTGATTTTTACAAATAGATTCATAGTTTTACTTGTATTTGTAGATTGGTTTGGTTATTTTGAATTTTCAACATCACTTGAAGTAATAACTAATATATAATTTAGATTCAAGATACATGTTGCATAAAGTGGATGTCAAATATTTTGGTTATTATTTATGATTATGACTCACCTATCAACATTAATTTCAATGGCCTGTGCTTTTGCGTGGCCAAAACGATACCTAGCAACAATTATAAATTCATTTAACGGTGAACCTTATGCTTGCAAAATAACATGCATCAATTATTAATACACTTTCTCACATGGTAATGTTTGGAATAGGCATGCAAATATTCTTCGTGGGCTGTCATTTGCTAATGATTTTAAGGAGCTTATATTTTCTTTCTTTAGTTTATAGCTTGTATTGGAAGAATCATTTGCAGACTTATAAACCTTAAACGTCAATGTACATGTGATTAAAAAATTAAGCAATGAAAAACCCTACCAACACCAAAACCAAAATTAACCAACTTTTAATTCACCAAATGTAAATTCCGTCAAAACACACTTCGAGAATCACTAATCTATCATTTCCCCCAATACAATTGGTTTTTATTATTTATAATCTTGAAGATTAGAGTTTGAAGGTGTGATTGATTATTACAGATTCAAATATGGTGATCAAATATAAACAAAAGACAGACTCTGATGGATGGACTTGGAGAATCGGGAAGAATAATCAGCGGAGTAACGGAATCGAAAGTAAGTCCATTTCTAACCCTTATGTTCGATCTGTGGAGAACATTTCAGCGTCTTTTTTTATCACAAATTTCTCAAAGACGATGGATTCTACGGCATTATGGAATTGGTGCAAGTTACATGGCAAAGTTGTCGACGTTTATATCGCCAAAAAACTTTCAAAAGTAGGAAAGAGATTTGGTTTCATTCGTTTTATCGGGGTAGAGGATGAATTAGGATTTGCGAAACAATTGTCTCGTGAATGGATTGGCTCGTTCCATTTATTTGTCTCAGTTGCGAAGTTTAAACGGCCTAACCATAAAGCTAGTACCACACATGTAGCGATACCAAATAATGATAAGAAAAGTCCTGAGATGGGGAATAAGGGATCATATGCTAATGTGGTATCTGAAAGGAATACAACAACTGGTGTGGGAGCAGTGAAGGTGATGAAGCATGAAAAGGAGGTGAAACGAATGGTGTTGAATGAGAATGATTTAGTGAAGATGGATGATTCGGCGGAGGTGGTCTTGGCAAAAGTAAGAGAGGTTGAAGTAATAGGTAAAATATACAGTATTATGGAACATGAAGGTTTTAATGGCTTTGAGGTACATCATGTGGGTGGGTTATGGGTATGGATTGAATTTAACAACCAAAAAGCTTGCGAAAGATTCAAAAACAAGGATTCTATGAAGGCGTATTTTTCTGAAATAACACATGTATTGAGAAACTTTGTTGTGGATGAGAAATTGGTATGGATTGATATAGATGGACTCCCATTATGTGCATAGAGTTCAGAGGCGTTCAAAAAGATTGGGGGTTTATGGGGCAAGTTCATGTTTTTTGAGGATGATACAAGGGATAACATTAGCTGTGGTCGTGTTTGTATTCGTACTTCTGAGAAGCATTGCATATCTGAAATGATTCAAGTGGAAGTGGCAGGAGTAGCTTACTGGGTAAGGGTTCGTGAGACAAGGATATGCTCAATTAAAATAGAGAAAGATGCATCTGCAAGTGAGTCTAATAGTAGATTAGATAGCAGTTCCGAAGACAAGAGTAATGATGGTTTGGAGAGTTTGGATCCAGACATATCAAGGTGGCCCGATGATAAAGAATATGAGGAGAAAATGAACTATGTTAATGATGTAGCTGAGGTAGAAGACTCCTCGTTTGATATTAAGGTAGTGAAAGATGATGGTAAAATAGAAGAGAAGGAAAATGAGCCTCGTAATGGTAATACGCACTCGTGCAAGGAGAACATGGTAGGAGAAGAGAGGGAATCTGAGACACTTAGTCGTCCACCAGGTTTTGAAAATGTGCGAATTGTGATACATAAGGTGAGTCAAGATGTTGACGACGCGAATAGTGGATGGATAACAAGCAAGCCTAGGAGCACAAACTCACGATGTGGCACCTTCTTTGGACGGAAGAGTAAAAATGGAATGGGAAAGGGACGAAGACAAGGAGTGATCAATGTTGATGATGAATATTCTTTCAATTAATGCTCGGGGGATTGGTAGTATCGAGAAACGGAAGTGGATTCAAAATCTTTGTTATATGCAAGGAGTTTCGTTTTTGGGTGTCCAGGAAACGTTAATGACGAAAGTTAATTTGTTTTATTTAAAATCTTTGTGGGGGAATTACAACTTTGATTTCGCATGTAGCACAGCTATGGGTCATTCTTGGGGGATAGTGTCGATGTGGGACACGGCTGTTTTTGTAAAATCTCACATCCACTATGGAGTTAACTATGTTGTAGTGGCAGGAAAGTGGATGGGACTTCAAGGGGTTTGTCATGTTATCAATGTATATGCTCCTCAAACTGTGGAAGCCAGAAAACATCTATGGGAAGAAATCCGTCATTACATGCAGTCAAAAAGTGGTCATTTCATTGTATTTGGAGATTTTAATGAAGTGCGAGATGTTTCAGAAAGATTTGGATCGGTTTATAATCAATATGGTGCAAACGTCTTTAATGAATTTATTAATCAGACCGAGCTTGTGGATCTAAATATTGGAGGTCGTAACTTTACGTGGATGAATAAATCGGGAACAAAAATGAGTAAACTTGATAGGTACCTTGTTTCTGAAAGTGTTACTTTAGAGTTTCCAAATATCTCAGTGATAGCATTTGAGCGAAAATGGTCGGATCATTTGCCTATACTCCTTCATTCTAAGCGAATGGATTTTGGGCCAATTCCATTCCGGGTGTTCCATTCCTGGCTAGACTTAGATGGATTCCATGATGTGGTTGTTCAAAGTTATAATGAATTTGATGGGATCAGGAGGCGGGTTGTAACTATCTTAAAAACAAGACGAAACATCTAAAAGGAAAAATAAAAGATTGGCATAAGGAATTTAAGGTTGATAAGACAGCGAGGTCCAAGACTCTTCGTAGCAAGATTGGGGCTATTGAGAACAAAATGGATGATATGATTGCTTCTGAAGACGAGGTCGCTCAGAGGATTCTTTGTTTAAAAGAGCTTGCGGATATCGAACGTTTAGATGGTATTGATGCGGCTCAAAAATCGAAGATTAAATGGGAGGTAGAGGGTGACGAGAACACTGCTTTCTTTCATGATGTGCTGAATCAAAGAAGACGTAAACAAATGGTTCAAGGCATTATGGAACACGGTATGTGGCATACGGATCCAGTGACGATTAAGAATATTTTTGTAGACTTTTATCGTGAGAAATTTAATGCGGTTCAAACTCATATGCCATCCTTGAACCGGAACAGATTTGTTCAATTGGATAACCATGATATTGAGTTTTTGGAAGGCCTATGTTCGATTGAGGAAGTAAAAGCAGCGGTATGGCATTGTGGTAGTGATAAGGCGCCTGGATCT
>JARVZY010003367.1:0-29714 GCA_030686995.1 Artemisia argyi | reverse complement strand
TTTCTAACAGAAAGAGTATCTCAGATTCTCAGACACACAATCTTTTTTTTTAGACAAATTCAGCCACGCAATTTTGATTTAATATTGTTTGCTTCCTTTTTTTTTTCTTTTTTTCTATTTTAATCTAAATAACATTTTTAAATCTTTTTTAACTCTAAAAATCAAACTTTTTTTTTTTATATATAATAATATATATTATCTCTCCTAATATTTTATCAAATCTATTCCAAATCTTTCAAACCTTTCATAACTCCTAATTTATAAACCAAATGGGCTCTAAATGTGGTTTAATTTAGGCCCGTTTGGTTTGTACACGGGTTTATAATTTGAATTTAGATTTAAATTTGAAGTGATAAATTATATTTATTTAATAAATTTTATAATAAAATCAAAAGTAAAAGTATTATTTAAAAATAAAAATATGTTTATGTGTGAGAGAGAAAGAGAGAAAAATTAAATAGAGTGTGTGTAAAGAGAAAGATAATCAAAACCCACTATACTATCTATCTTTGGGTTTTAGTGGGTCCATTGCATTATTTGAAATCCAAATCTCCAACCAAACTACAAAATTTAAAGAGCTTTGTTACACCTTCCTATCATTTCATCTTACAAATCATTTTACACACACAACAATATTATATAGTTTTCTCCAACTCATTCTCTCTCTGCATTCAAACCGTCAATTCTGCTATATAGCAGGATCCTTTCAGTAGGCGAATTTGTAAGATGTTTTAGTAGGAATATTTGGCATTTTTCAATTTAAATCATAAACCAAAATCCAATCAAAACCATCATAACAAACGACACCTTAATGTTTCATTTTAAATGAAGGCACAGAGCTTGGGTGTGATCTTGTGGCTTCAAAAATGTGTGACACATCCTATCAATCATTGGATTTTGCACGAAAGTTGATTTTAATGTTGTTGTAAAAGATCCATGAGACCAATGATACAACAAGATTATATGTTATAAAGACCCTCAAATCTACAAGTTGTACCCTTTTTTTCAGCTTTTTTTTTCTTTTTTTTTTAAAAAATTTTGTTTATGTTATAAAACTATGAAATTAAAGTGCAGAATAAAAAATATAGTAAAGTTTAACAAGTTAAAAGTATTAAACTGATAAAAAGTACAGAACAGAAACTGATAAAATACTGTATTATACTATAAACAGGGGACAAAGGGAGTAGAAAGTACAAAACATTTGTACTTTTTATGAGCTAGGGTACCAATTATAGAACTCTTGGATAAAACCAATGATAAGATGTGATCTTGCAAAGATTCATCTACATATATCCAACCTCACTATCGTATCATACGTTCCGAATAATAATGATTTCACTGTTTTTCGATTTCAGATTTTGATTTTTAGTTAGTATTTGAATTTTACGAGTATCTCACCCCGACTACATCATATTTTATAATTTACAAATCAAAGTGAACATCACAAATTATAATATAATGTAATGCATCCTATAAAAAATAACAAGAAATGTTTGCCTAAATAATTTATGCTTATGCTTTTTTACAGGGATAATTAATTGTAACTGTTAGACCGAATATTGTATTCAATCTTGCTAATCACATTAAAGTGTCAAACTAATCTATAACTCAAAAGAGGAAACACAATATTCGGTCTAACAATTAGAGCCCCACATGCCCAAGATTTTCTACTAGCTATCTCCATAGACAGGATAGGTCAACATATGTCATCGGTGGAATATCGTACTATCCAAAAGTATCGCCTTATGATTTCTTTATTTCCAGTTGATGAGATATGCCTAGTTTGTCGCAAGGCGTGTTTGGATTCCTTTATGGAACACGCAGTTCATTGCAAAGAGCTCCCGAGCTTCAAGTACAGACACGATATGGTTAGGGATGTCCTTTTTGACGTTTGTAGGCGTGTTGGGATAACCGCCAAGAAAGAAGCACCTGTGAACTTTTTGACTGACCCGTTGGATGGAAGATCCACACTCAGACTGGCAGACGTTTTGGTGTTTGGATGGGTTGGAGGGAAACATGCATGTGTGGATCTAACAAGGGTTTCTCCTCTCATTGGTTTGAGTAGCCGGGGTTTTACAGTAGGAAAAGCTGATTTGAAAGCTGCTTCGTACAAAGTGGCAAAACATGAGAAAACGTGCATTGAAAATCAACATGTTTTTATTCCTTTCGCATTTGATACTTTTGGTTTCATTGCACCTGAGGCTGCGGAGATCCTCAACAGAGTCAAACGAGCTATGCATAACAATATTATGACACCTAAATCTACAGACGTAGTTTTTAAAAGAATTGGCTTTGTTATTCAAAAAGGGCTAGCGGCGCAGCTTGTTGTTCGTTTGCATTACACCTCTATGTAAATCGATGTGGTATAATACATTATATTTATTCATTTCATTAAAAAAAAAAAAAAAAAGAAAAAAAAAATCAAGTTGTCATTTTTTACTATGTTGCATAACATTTTACCTTTTTCTATTAAATGTGCAGAACTTGCTAATTATCCTATTGTGTATATTAAATGATTTGATTAAGTAAAAGTGATGACGTGACAAAATAAGATAATTAGCCAATTTGCACATTTAATAGAAAAAATGACAACTTGGATGTATTTCCAAACAATTATGCAATCCTTAAAAGATTGGCATCAAGGACATCCACTTACTTGAAAATTCGACCCATGAAGTATCGTTAAATTTTGTTGAGAAGTATTGATTACTATTAAATATTTTGAAAAGTACTTTTCGTTTTAAAAGAAAAGGTAATGATCAAATAAGAAGAAAAATAAAAATAAAAATGATAAGAATAAATCATAATTACTCATTTCAGATGCAACTACAAAAATGAATGCATCTCCTCTTAAAATTCTTCATCCTATTTAAAATATGTGGATAGAAATCATTCTTATTCTTTTTATTTTAGTTTTTTCAAGAACGTAATAAAGGGATTTATGTTAGAAATCTTGAATTGGTCCGGGAATCATCATTTACGAAAATGTCTCATGCATGGACCCCTTTATTTAATTAGTCTTGGACTCTTGGTTAGCTCAGTGTTTCTAGAAATACGTCATTTGAATGTATACTTTTTATTTTAATTCAATATCACCATACTTGCTTCCCTGCTACTCACTGCAGCATGAGATCGGTGCTATCCCATATGTCGGTTGTATCTCCAAGGATGATTATGTTCATCGTTTTCGTACTTAGTCATGCAAAAGTTGGCTTTGTACAAGCACAAAACGAAGCATCAGCCCTTTTAGAATGGAAAGCAAGCCTAGACGGACAAAGCCAATCAGCTCTCGTATCTTGGTCTAAAGACAATAATCCTTGCCAAAGCTGGATTGGGGTAACATGTAGAAACGGAAATTTATCGAAAAGTGACGTGACCCTTATTGGTCTTAGAAGTCTTGGCCTAAAAGGTAATCTTTTGAATCTTAATTTTGCGTCATTAAGTTATCTTCTAGCTTTCGATCTTCGTAATAATTCGCTCTTTGGGCCTCTTCCTTCCGGCTTGTCTCTCAACGACTTCTCAGGAGTGATTCCTTCGGAGATAGGAAACCTAAGATCTTTAGAACTCCTATATTTGGAGTTGAATAAGCTTACTGGTAATATCCCGTATACGATAGGTAACTTAACCAACTTAGTTCATCTTTACCTATTTCAAAATAACCTTTCTGGATCAATACCAAAAGAATTTGGGATGCTGCCAACTAGGAAGTTACAGAATCGTGACTTTTCGTCTAACAATCTCACTGGGGAAATCCCGTCTTCTTTAGGAAACTTAACTAGTATGTCTTTCTTCTATCTATACAATAATAAACTTTCGGGTACAATCCCAGCAGAACTTGTAGGTGCATCCGGTCTCATGGACCTCCAAATTTTTAATAATTTTCTCACTGGTTCAATCCCAGCATCGTTCAGAAACTTCACTAGGCTTGACAGGTTGTACTTGTACTCAAATAATCTCACAGGAACCTTTCCTAAAGACACCAACTTAAGTAAAATTAGAAGTTTCTTGGTTGGTAGGAACAGGCTCTCTGGTTCTTTACCACAAGTTGGTGAATTAATCGAGTCATTCTCAGCAAGTGATAATTATTTCTCAGGTCATATACCTTCTTCGATCTGCCATTCGAATTCCATAGAAATTTTTCATGTGTCAGATAATAACATCACCGGTGAGATCCCCGACTGTTTCAAGAACGGTAGTAGATTGACTAGCCTAAACCTCAATGACAATCGATTACAAGGGTTGGTGCCAAGAAGCCTGGTGAATTGTAGACTTCTAGAAGTTCTTGATCTTGGAAAAAACATGATAAGCGACACGTTTCCCTCTTGGCTTGCATCTCTTCCACAGCTACAAGTTCTTGTTCTAAAATCTAATAGGCTCTATGATGCAATCGAAAGGTCAAGCAGTGAAACTGGTCCCTTTATTAAATTACGAATCCTTGATCTCTCTAGAAACTTGTTTACCGGTCTTTTGCCCTCAAAGTATTTTGAGAAATTCCAAGGGATGATGGATATTGATGGAAGACCCCCGACGACATTATACATGGGTTCGAACGAATTTTACCAATATAGAGAAATTTACCAAGATAGAGTCGAGCTAATTGTGAAAGGAAGGGAATTAAAATATGAAAGAATTCTCACTATATTGACGGCTGTAGACCTTTCAGACAACAAATTTGAAGGAGAGATTCCAAGCAACATTGGAATGCTTAACTCTCTTCGATATCTCAATCTTTCTCACAACCATCTTAAAGGACAGATCCCTGCGATGCTTAGAAACTTGTCAAAACTCGAGTCTCTAGATCTCTCTTCAAACCAACTCAAAGGAAAGATTCCTTCAGAGCTTGCTAGCCTAACATTTTTGGCTGCATTCAATGTTTCAAGCAATCAACTCTCAGGAACTATTCCTCAAGGAGGACAATTTAATACATTTGAGAACAATTCATACCAAGAAAACCCTGCATTGTGTGGAGTTCCATTGCCAAGATGTGGAAACAAAGAAGTGCCAACTCTACCATTGTCACCGCAAGATGAAGATTCTTCGACCTTTTTTAATGGATTTACATGGCAATCTGTTGTTATGGGATATGGTTGTGGGGTTGTACTTGGCGTAGGTTTAGGATGTCTTATGTTCGTGTTGGGAAAACCATCTTGGGTTATGAAGTTAGTTAATCAACAGAGAAAAGAGAAATGAATGAAAAAACACTACAACATGTTAACAACCCATCTTTCTTTTGGTGTTTGTTGTTTGTACGGACCAGGTTGAATGTTTGTTTAATAACTTCACATTGTAAGATAGTACCCCATCTAGCTTGTTGTTGGTGTGTTTGTACCGACTGGTGTTTGTGTTTGTTGTTAGATTTCGGGGGGCGTTGTGAAAGAGGGGTGGTTCGTGTTGGAAAAATGTTGTTTAGTGGTTTTTACTTAATTGCTTCAGGTGTTTGTTTTTACAAAAACAAAAGTGTATGCTTTCTTTCTGGTGTTTAAAGACTTGCGAATTAAATGTTTGTTTGTTTAGCAGAGTATAATGACATCATATTGTGAGATTTTTTTTTGTGAGATACCCATATATCTCGTTTACTTGTATCTAGAACTTAATTTGTAGTTGTTGTTACTTTGCTGTAATAAAGATAGACGGGGTGGTTTTCTTTGATTTCCGGGGTTGTGAAAGATGTGCTTTTTCATGTTTTAAAATAGGAATACTAGTGTTTAACACTTGACCGGATTATATATATATTTTTTACTTCGTACAGGTGTTGATTGTGTATAGTAAACTGCTTATCTGGTTTAAAAGATAAGTTTTATAGTGTTTGGGAAAGTATATCTATTAAGTATCCTCATACAAGAAGCAGATAAACACTTATGTACGAAATCTTCTCTTAAACTGCTTCAAAAATAAGCTGATACATTTTGATGTGTTGTTTTGCTCTAAATTAAACAAAAAAACAGTTGAGCAAATTTGTTTCGAAAATAAACAAATAGGCATTTATGTTGGGTATAATATAATCTTGATGGGTCAGTGACTTAGTATTTGGTTTGACCGATTCTAGTGGAAATAAGCAAGTAGTTGCCATGTTGTTAGGAATACATGGGTTGGTTAGTTGTTTCCTGTTTAGTAGGAATAGCAGGGTACCCGCGCGTTGCGGCGGCGGGTACCATGTAACAAAGTTTTACGGCAGACAATGTTTTTTGATTATACATTTATGGTGACAACAAATTTACTGATGGAAAAAAAAGTTGTTAATACTTTCATATTGCTATTGCCATAATAATTTACGCAACAATAGAAAATAGTGAAATGTCATGCATATTGTAGTTGTATTTTACTATTTTAGTACCTTTTAAAGTTGAACATTTACATTATAACCTACGTAGTAACTTAGTGTCGGATTTATATTTTTTTGTTATGGATAAACAGTAAAAGGGTCAAAACTAAAACATACGAAGAAACATAAAAGTATCCAACGTTTTTTTTTTCATACTTAGTTGTTTCATAAATAATAACACAGTTTTACATACGATCCAATCTACTTCATCGGATGTATATACACATGTATAAAATGAATATCATACTCATACTTGTAACATTTATGTACAATAAAAACTTAATTTATCAAGAAAAAAAAAATACATCTTTAATGTATCTTTGTGAAAGTTATATTAGTTAGATGCCTTAAGTGGTTACTCTAAAATGAAAGCCCAAGTAAATTCGGTTTATATAAAGTTAGGCCCAATTCTACAAGGTCCAAATACAAATGAAAACCCTAGCACTATCCTAATTTTACTCCATCTCAAACATAGCCACCATTGTATTCACCAAAAAAAGAAAAAAAAAAAAAATTCTTGGCTTTCTTTCTTAACTCAACAAACCGAAACACACAACAAAATACATGGATTACTCTTTTTTTTTCTTTCTCTATTTCGAAACAGAAGCTACAAAATTAACCCTTAAAAATCGTTTGACTTGAGGTGAGGTTCGAACCAGGTGGGTCTTATTTCTATTTATTTCGAAATGATAAAATAAAGAACACATGTCTATTCTTGGTTCTTGATGTTCTTTATTTGTATTTGAAGGTCAATGAAGGGTTTATTTACCATTCGAATGATATCAAATTTATAAACCTTACATATTTTCTTGTCTATATTTCGATAAGTTAGGATAAATTGATTCTTGTCATTTCCATTTGTTTATCTGCTGTATAGATTATGCTGTTAATGTTTATTTTCTTTACTTTTCTAATTCTTTCTCTTATAAATTTGTCAGGAACTGTTATGGACACAAAGATTTGCCATCCTACTGAGTTTGATGTTTTACCGGAACCTTGTTTCAAAATTTATAATATTTAATAGCATTTGGCCATTTAATTATATTGTACATTGTGTTTAAGCGGTTGTAATTTTTGGTGAAGGGGTACTTTTAATAGCAGAATTTTGGTTTGAAAATAACACCATGCTTATTTTTGTTGTACACTATGCTTATTTTGTTGTAATTATGAAAATATGGTGCATTAGAGTATTGTAAATCATGCATAATTTCTTGTAAGTCTGAAATTAATATGCATGAGTTGTACATTATGTTTACCTAATTGTAATAATAGGTCCAGGGGTGTTTTAAATGCTATTTAATGTCTAATTGTAGTATTTTGGTCTGAATTTCAAGTTGTGCTTTTTTTTTCATTGTACACAATGCTTTGCTTGTTGTAATTCTGAAAAATCCTTGCTTTAAAGTGTTGTAAACATTGCATAATTTTTTGTACATTTAGAATTTTTGGAGAGAGAGTCATTTGTCTATTATATGTAGTATAGATAAGTGGTGCACATTCCTTTA
Organism: Artemisia argyi; assembly: GCA_030686995.1. Lineage (NCBI taxonomy): Eukaryota > Viridiplantae > Streptophyta > Magnoliopsida > Asterales > Asteraceae > Artemisia > Artemisia argyi. Next base: position 21,890 of record JARVZY010003367.1, on the reverse strand, counting down.
TTAGGTAGTTAGTACGTAATTAGTATAAATAGAGTAGGGTATCTCGATTGTAAAATTTTGTACGTATTTAGTTTACTTCCTTTAAATATAACACCAGTGTATCAATCCTCTTAGTGTTTTGATTGGTGTTTTGTAGGTGTGAGTTCGGGCTGGGGAAGGGGCTGATCATCAACAATTTATAATTGCAATCCCAAACACCCTCTAACTTGTTAGTCAATTACAAGTAAGCAGATAGACATTTCCTAAACAACCTCTAAGTGGCTTAATTTTCACTTACAAATAAGCAGTTTGGATAAGTGAAACCAAACAGTTATAATTGCTTATAAACATGATACACATTTATATTTTTATGGAATGTACATTTTATCCTCTTAAGACATTGGGTGTAGCTTCTTTGTGATAAAAATGCCTTGTGTTCCCTTTAACCCTTCTAAAAAGCCGAAAGATACTTTAGAATCATAGCAAAATCACGATCTATAAACGTAGTAGATCTGTATTAAGTAAAGATGTTACATACATGTACATTTGTATGCATATATAATTCTGTTTGTTGGCTTATACTCTTTGTGAAAGGTCAAAAACATGTTGGATATTATTAATGAGGGCTTGTATCGGTTTGGTTCTGTCCCAAAAGGACTAAAGGCTGAAGACATGTAAAGCCCTTATGTGCAGACATTTTTTAGCATAAGACTAAAGTTTTTGATGAAAAAAATTCGATCCATGTTTGTTATCATATTTTTGTACATAAACAAGCTTTATTAGATTAATTTTTTTAATTCGAATGAGTTATGAATAAAATCAAATGGGTCATGGCACATAGTGTCCTAAAGATACGTCTTATTTGGTAGCTTTAGATGAATCATATGACTACTAGCAAGTACTCGCACGTTGCAGCGGCGGTTACCCTGAAATAAATTTTTTTGATGGAACTAATAAAAATGTCACGGGAAGTCATTCTGACACCTAAATTTGCCTAGAGAACGAAATACTAAAAGATTTGGTAAACTACACTTCCCACCCTAGCATATATTTGCAATCTTAGTCCCTAAGAGTGCAATAGGGTTCACACAAGGTTCAAAACACTTTCCTATATAAACCACATTATACCTTCACTTAGGGTTTGACACCCTAACTATCTCAAACCAGCCGCACCCTATTTCTTCTTCATCTTGAGTTGTTTTTCCGGCCAAACAAACACTACCGTCGGCCACTTAAACTCACCGCCACCACCACCACACTCCTTACAACCTCCCCATCATTTTGACGTACATCACGTGCCAAGAAACACCTCCCAACACCACGATTAACACCACCACAGCTCGAGTTCATCACCAAAACCATCTCCCTCTGTTTTTGTTGATACCGGCGGTCGAAGGTAGGAAAACCCACTACCCTTTTTGTCGTTAAACATTTGATATACTGATTATTTGTCCGTGACGGACATAAAGACACGCCACTAGATATTTGGTATCGTTAATATTTATTTTAGGGTACCCGTCACTGCAACGCACAGGTACCCTACTAGTAAAGAAAGATGGTGGTTTTGTTTGATTTCGTGGGTTGTGAAAGTTATTATTATTATGTGCTTGTTCATCTTTTAAAATGGATTTGGAATAGTAGTGTTAACACTTGACCATGTTACGATTTTTTTTACTTCGTATAGGTGTTTGGGAATGTGTATAGTAAACTGCTTATTTGGTTTACAAGAAAAACTGTATAGTGTTAGGAAAATTTATATGTTATACAACAAGCATATAAGCACTTATGTACAGAAATTTCCCTTAAACTGCTTCAAAAATAAGCTGATACACTTTGATGTGTTGTTTTGCTCTAAATTAAGCAAAAAAGCAGTTGAGCTAATTTGTTTCGAAAATAAACAAATAGGCATTTATAATTGCAATCCCAAGCACCCTCTAACTTGTTAGTCCATTACAAGTAAGCAGATAAGCATTTGAATAACCAAATAGAAGTTATGAGTAGTAGTTACTTAGGCTGAGTGTAATGGTCACTAAAACCCACCACCTCAAAGTCACAGTCACATCATCATTCAACATATTACTGAGCAATCGTAGTGGTGACTACCAAACTCATTTTATTTCAACCATCAAAATCATCAATTTAGGTTGTTAGAGGGAGGGGGTTTTAATACTACCACCATGCATGGTAGAGGTTCTTAATTAGTGCAAAGGGTTGATGCGCGATCAGTGTCGGATCCACGACCAAGAGTCATCAAATTCATTTAATAAAAAATGACCAAGTTTATTATAGAAAAATCGATATTTTGACTTAATTTTACACTACGAAAAAAAAATGAGATTCTCGACTTCTCGTGCGGTCTCAAAAACCTCCTTCGGTTCGCCCCTGCGTGTGATGATAGCAGTTGCTGATATGCAACATTACTCCCGGCCTTAACTTTACAAAAAAGTTTGAAAACATTTGTAAGATAGTTAGATGCTGTTAAAAAAAAATAATAAATAAAAAATAAAAAATAAAAAAAAAAGTTAGTACTCCAGTTAGTTAGTTTATCTATAAACTTTTTCACGTCATTATAGACTTGACTTTTGGCATTAAAAAAGAAAAGTATTTGTTGGGCCTTAGATAAGCTGACTGGCCCATCAGACGAGACAAGGTTTGCCCTAATATTAATACTGGTATAAAAATTAAAAACTATATCCAAATAGATCGATGGATGGGATAGATAAGAAAGATGAACGTTTATATACAAAGCGTGTCACGTTAAAAATTTACTTTACTACTCCATCCGTCCCATAATTATAGTCCAGTGTTGACTTTTTAAGTCTTCGTTTTGTAACTTTGACCTTATATATTTTTATTTGTGTTATATAATACTTGATAAAAGTTATACTAATAAAAAATACATTTAAAACTCAATATATTCATATATTTTGCATCAAATAATATATAACACAAATAAAAATACTTAAGGTCAAAGTTGCAAAGCGAAGACTTCAAAAGTCAACAGTGGACAATAATTATGGGACGGAGGTAGTACATACTAAATACATGCAGAGGTGAGATCTATGACAAACCACTAATATCTAAAGAACAAATCACAATATCTAAACCATTCATCCTCTTTTCATCCAATGGTAGAGATTAAATCAATAAATAACAAAGGAAGGGCATAAATGTAATTATTTAAAAACCCATTTCCACCTTTTTTTTAAAAGTGGCATATCTTGTAAACGGTGAATCTTCAAGCTACGAAAAATATACCGTCGCGACGAGAATTAAATTATCTTTCTATAGATATACACTATTATATACTTTCGACGATTTTTTTTTTTAAATTTTCGTTCTGGAAAATCACACGTGATTTCTAAAAATCACACGTGATTTGTAAAAATCACATGTTTTTTTTTTTTTTTTTTTTTTTTTTTTTTTTTTTTTTTTTAATCTGGTTTTCCGACTCGGCATTGAGAGCCGACTAAAATCACATGTGAGACGGGTGGAAATCACATGTAAATCACATGTGATTCTATTTTAATCTAGAAAGTAGTAAATCACACGTTATTCTGTTTTTTTGTTGTGATTCGTGTGTAAATCACATGTGATGCGTCTGTAAATCACATGTGATTCGTGTGTAAATCACATGTGATTTAATCATCATAGACATTATACAAACAAATATTAACGTCATAACTTTTGTCTTTGATTTTACACATTCTAGTTTGGTCAAAACTAATAAAAAAATGAAATAAAGAAAACACAAAATTTAAATTGAGCAACAAAAGAGTGCATTTAATCAGAATCCGAACATCTCAAAGTACACATGTGTTCACTTTCATGTGATCCAAAACAAGCTAAATACATAAAACTAACTACAAGAAGTCTAGTTAAAAAAAAAAATTACTAAAGTAAATGTTAATAATATTTTTTTTTTATTAAAATCAAATGTGATATTTTTTTTAATTCGTATGTAAATCATATGTGATTCTAGTGTAAATCACATGTGATTCTGTTTTAATCTAGAAAGTGATTCTGTTATTGTTGTGATTCGTGTGTAAATCACATGTGATTCGCGTGTAAATCACATGTGTCGTGTGTACATCACATGTGATTCTGTTTTAAATAACATGCGAAATAAAAAGCAACATAAACAACCTCTAAATTTCTTTTTACCAGTATCAACTATCAAGTAAGATATCCTATAAGTTAAAAAAATAAAGGTATAGTTGGTGGGCCAAATAAAGAGGTTGAGATTAGTTGTTTAGTAAGGGAGGTTAGTTGTGAAGATGTGTTAAGTGATGTGGCACACGTGAGACTCGAATGAAGAGGAAAATCTACTCATCCACACCTTATGCTCTTATATTCAAAACAAAGATAGAAATGACAAGCTGACTTTTTTACACGAAATGCACAACAATAAATGTAAGAAAGGACAATAGTATATGTGCATCCATCATGTCTACATTTCCATTCAAATGTACTGGTAGGAATATAATCAAGTTCATTTTCACTTTGCCATGTAACAACTTTATGAGAAGAAGAGAAGTGTAAAGTAACAAAATTCAACCACCACAACTATACAACTATTTATGGAGAATCCATAGCTACAACTCAACAAAACAGCCACTAACAATTCAAACACCAACAACCCAATCACCTACAATAAACCCACCAACAACCAAACCGGAAACACTTTGAACACAGCGATGCTCAAGACGAGGATGGCATGTACCAAACATATTCAGTCAAACATGACCAGATAGTTGTACAGTACAAATAGGTAATGCTTAAACAATTTCTACACCTCAGTAATTAACAAAACCTAATTAGTTGTACAGTACAAGTAGGTGAAGATATCTACCTCAGTCACCGGCCACCGTCCTTCATTCGTCGGTCGTTACTCTTTCACGCCACCGTCCTTCATCGGAAAAAAGAACTCGCCGAAAAAGTAGATCGGTGGCGCGATCAACGTCATATCGACGACGGATTATGATGATATGATAGATCAATGAAGGTTTATGGTGGTTTGTGTGTGTATTTGGTGAGAAATGAGTGTGTAAAGTGTAAACTGGTGAGTGTGTGAGTATGCGAGAGTGATGAAATATAAGAATGGTGGAGTCACGAATTACAAAAACACCCTATGTGTTTTATTAATTTAAATTAATGATTAAATTTAGCCATTGGATCTAAGTTAAATCAATGGTTATTATTGGTTGATTTGTTCTTTAGATAAATTTTGTTCTGCATTGAACTTTCCTCAATACATGCAAGTTTTTTCATATAAACCCATTCACGCGCTTGAATCGCTCGCGTGGGTTTGGACCAAGAAAGACCAGACTCTTTATAAATAAAACCATCACTTTCTATTGTTGTGTGTTGTTATTTTTCACTTTATATATTTTTCATTCATTCTCACACACAAAAATAATAATAAAACCCCACTTACATATATTTTTCTTTGGTCATCTTTAATATTTTTTGGGCTTGTTTCAAGCAAGCTTATTCACCACCACCGTCAACACATAACGAAAGTGAGCCAGTCAGGTATGTATGTTCTGCATGTTAAACCCCAGATGGGTTCTTAACATGGTTTGTGTTTCTTGTTGTTGTTGGTGTGTTTTTTGTACGGACAGGCTTGTTTAGTTTTATAACATCACATTGTAACATACCCATCTTCTTTACTTTATAACTTGTTTTACATGTTAGATTTCAGGCAGGGGGCGTTGCGAAAGAGGGGTAGATTTATAATTTTTATTATTGTTATGGGGTTAGTTGTTCATGTTTTAAAAAGAAATGGAGTCAAATGATATATATTTCAATGTTATTATTAGGTGTTTTTAAGATTGTGTTTGCTTGTCTTCTCTAAATAAGCAGTTTACTTTTACTCTTTGCCAAAGTATATGACTTATGTTTGTGGTTGTATTTTGTTATATGGGTTGTAGGTGTTACTTTGTTGTTGCGTAATAATAAAGATGGGGTTTTTTCTTAGATATTAGTATTATGTGGGGGTAGTTCGTGTTTGAAAAATGTTTAAACTCATGGGAGGGATGGTGTCAAGCGGAGCTAGAAACTTATGGTTGAAGGGGCAAATTTTGATAATTTTTATAAAACTACACTCAAAATTGGTTTGGGGGGGGGGGGGGGGCAAATTACAAAAATATCGAGATATTTTAGAAAATCTACACTAGAATTTTTTTCGTTAGGGGGGCACATGCCAATCCGGCCCCCTCCTGTCTTCGCCTCTCGATGCTGTTACAATTTTTTATTTGGCACGTGTGTGTAGGATTGCTTATGTTAAAGTGCTTATTTGATTAAGCAGGTCTTATTTTTAAAGTGCTTATTTCTAGCTGATAAGCTGTTTAGTGTATAATATTTGGAAATGTTTGTCTATTTTAATAGAATGCAACAAGCAGATGAATACTTATTCAAGCAAACATCTTTTAAACTAACTTATATGCCTTAAAGATAAGCATAACCACTCGGATAAGCAATTTCATCCAGACACTCAAAGAGGCTTATTTGCTCTGAAAATAAGCAGAAAGGCATTTTAATTAACTAGTCATAGACACCCTCTAAGTTGTCTTCAGTTCAATCACAAATCTTTTTTTCCTAATAAAATAAAACCCCTAGTGGGGACTTTTGCATTTAAAAAAAATCAAATCATTCCTTATTGAGAAATAATTGAATTAATTTAATTTTAAAAAAAATAAATACTTTGAAAAGAAATCTTAAATATTTCCTTATATGACCAAAAAAATAAAAAATTTGTTTTTTCATCATAAGTAGAAAAAAAAGTCAAAAATACACATGGGTTGAGATGTAATACTTTATAGTTTTGGTTGCAAAGTGTAAAACTAAAAAGAAACGGGAGTTCCAGATTCACTCAACAACAAAACAAAAAGAAGAAAAGAAGAAAAACTAGCAAACACTAATTCACTCAACCTAAAAACACCCCATCACACCGCATCAATGCATTCAATCAAACACAAATTTACTTTTTTGATGTGGACCTAAATCAACATCTCGGTTTGATTAATCAAAGGTATGCTCTTTAATGAACGAATCTAATTTTATTAATTATATCGGCTTATGATTAATGGACCGATTTAGGTCTTTTGTATTTTTTTTTTTGTTGATGATTAAATCTTTATGGTGGGTTTTGAGTAATTTTTTATAAATGTAACCGTTTTACAATTTTCATAGTATAAGCTTTTTGTGCGCTGAATTATCCTTTTATGATATGATACATTAATACTAGATTACTAGATAGCAATCTAAATTCTATATGGTGATTAAGTTCCACTGGAAAAGATCTAAACACCCCATGATTTTAGATGTCTTATAGGAGGATTGCTTAGATGTCTTATATGGTGATTACGCTACTCATTACTATTAATTTTTTTGTATTTTTAAGTTCAAGAGAAAGCATTGTATCTATTTGTAAAAGAATACTTACGGTTGGACAACAAGCTTTCGAAAGAGGAGGTCAAGGGTTTGAATCCAACGGGGAGAAAATTAATCCCCTTGTGGCCACGGAGGTTCACATGCGCCAACTTCGGGCTATCCAAAAAGGGTAGTCACCGTGAGATTAGTCGGCTCGCAATGTCGAGTCGGAAACCCATGTAAAAAAAAGTGCAGCTATTTGAGGAGTTCCGACGAGTATCATTTTAGAAAATTGTGAAAGGGAGCCTCAAATTTGATGGGGTAATACACCAAGAGGTTGCTCCTCGCTTCCACTATCCAAAGAGTTGCCAAATTCACCTTTTGCTGATATCATGTAGAGAATGCGCACCAAAAGTAAACAACATTATAAGTATGATATATAGATGTGAAATAATCAAATAATTGTCTATTGCACCCACTTTCTTTATCCTTAAGTCTGACGCAAAATCTCAACTAGCAGTTCGACTACAAGGGCTGATGCAATAAGAGCAAGCCCATGATGTGTTACCGTACATTGTTGGTCCAAAGTGCGGGTAGTTGTTGACTGCGTGATATGTAGAAGAAAATACATTATGCTAACATAGAATACATACCGACTACAATATAACATTTGCAAATTTTATAACTCATTTATTTGTTGTTTTGCTTACCTTGGATAATTAAAAACAATATCACTAAATTACCTTATAAAATGCTTAGAGAACATTGAATCCACAGATGCTTGCAAACGGTTCAAGCGCGTCTGAGTTTGTTTTGACTTTTCTGTGCAGTTTTGGTTAACTTTTTATATAAATCTCATGCCAACACGACTCTTAATTTAATATGATTTTTTGTGCAGTCTTGGTTATATTTTGCCAGTTAAGGCTGGAACTTAAGTTAACTATTTATTATTATACCCGCATAATCCATTACTATGTCTATAGTTCTGTGATCTGCTATTATAGTTTAAAACATTGCTTGCATAACATGTTAGAATCAGTGAAGGAGTTGCTTCTTAATTTGGACTAACATGAGTGTAAGAAAAGATGACCCACTACTAGAATACTGAGCAGCAGCGACGAAAATTAGTGACGAAATTAGTTTGTCGCAATAAAATGGTTCATAGTGACGAATTAGGGATAGATTAGCTACAAAATTGGCTTTGAAAAATTAGCGACTAAATAGTGACAAATCAGTAACAAAATTAGAGATGAATTATGCATTTGTCACAATTTTATCGCTAAATGTAAACTCGATATATATGAAATATGCTATAAATATATAAATATTTTCATATTTTATGTTACTTTATGTCATGCATTAAAAATGCAAAAGTTTCGCTTTGGCCACTAAGGCATGAGGCTTGGTCACGACTCGCGCTATTTATAACCTTGATAACACTACATCAATACAATCTAAGGATTAATCGAGTTTATGAACAACAACTTAATGTAGAATGATTTTGGAAAACTTCAAATTATTAGGCAACAGACTGATAATAGTTTATACGATTAAATTAGCTTTAAACATTTCATATGTTTACATTTTTGTTATTTAATCTAACTAATAACACAAATAATTCTCCAAAAAATTGATTTCCCTCTCGTGTGGCCCAAAATTTTAATTCATTCCCGCCTTTATTTTTTCTGAATCCAAATTCCCTCCTTGTAAATCCCTCAAATCAAGGATCCACACACCCACTTGCCCATCATCATTCTTTTAATGGGTCTCTCTATCTCTCACACACTGTTACAGAAAAACTTCTTCAGTCGACCACCGCTGCACCACCCTTCTTCCCTCTGTCACACCACTGCTACTAACGGTGAGTCATACCCATCTTATTCTTCCAGATTTTTATTGAAATTTAAGGTTACCCAGGCTAAATGTTTGTACGTGTTAATGTGTATGTATCTATTTGTTAACTAAAAAACTTTACGTATATCTTTGTTTAATTGTAAGCATAATGTTTTTATGTCATGTATAAAAGGGTTGATTTAACTGTCTAACCATAAATATCGGGTACCACTTAGTTTTGTTTTGTAATATACAAATAGGAAAAGTGCAGTGGAATGTGAAAGTTCATCTTTTGGTTCAAAAGGATTGGAGGAGTTAAAAGCAGTGTCGCAATAATAACCAAACAAATTACTAGAAAATAGGGGTATTTATTACTATGTTAATATGCTTAAATTAGTAGCATCAAGTTATTATGATCTTTGTACTTATTTGTTAATGAAAATAGGTGTTATCTGTAGTATAAGTTAGGGTGAGCGCGGTTTCGGAACCTCTCGGAACCGACCCGGAATCGATAACCAAAATTTTCATATCTTAGCAACCGAGAACCGAACCGAAGAGCATGTTTCGGTTCCGGTTCGGTTCTTGGGTCCGGTCCGGGTATTTTTGTTCTATCCGATTAGAACCGATTTTTTTTAAAAACACCAAAAAAAATTATTTTTTTCCACGTGTTTATTTATGTCTAAACCATATAAAGATATTGAATGATTAATGTACATGGCAAAAAAAATTAACAAGAGCAATTAAAGTTCAATGAACTTGTGGTGTCATTTTTGAGGTGTCTCAATTATTTATTATTGTACAACAAATACAAAGTAATTATTTCCAGTATCTCAAATTAATGCTTCAACTAAACATTATATTTTGTAAAAGAAAGACACCGGTATTGTATTATATAATCGAGATTTAATTTTACCTTCAATGTCTGTTTAAGGTATGTGGATTGATATGTGTGTATTTTATCAACACATCGAATATTAGTAATTTAGCAACCTATTTATATGTATCTATCTTTTACGATTGTATTAACTATAAAAATAATTGATGTATAACTTCAGTATTACAAAGGTACGAGATTTGTCTAGACATTGTTTTATTTCACTTTTTCAAATTAAAAAGGATTGATATTTATAGCGCACTTAATCTTTAGTTCATCAAATGGCTTCCTACTTAGATTGAAACTTTGGGAACATTTGGCCATGCGTAACATGGCCTAAAATTTCCTAGTATTATACACAAACTAAACACATATGAGATGATATGTTCAGTAATGTGTAATATCTTGTGATGATGTTTGAGGTTTAATTTTATGGGCCTTAATATTTTGCCTTATAAACGAATATTGACTCATATCTTCAATGTATACTCGGTTGGTATTCTTTAAGAGCACTTAATGTATTGATTGTAAGTTGTAAGTTGTAGCAGTGATCGTGTTATTTTTGCTGGCTTACACTATATCAGATATATATTCTTTAGGAGCACTTAATCCCGCGGTTCTTCGGTTCCGGAACCGATACCCGCGGTTCCGGACCGAACCGAACCGAGAACCGCAATGTGTAATATTGAAGAACCGGAATCAGACCGCGGTTCTAAAATTCGGTTCGGGTTGGGTCAGTTCTCGGTTGTGGTTCGGTTCTCGGTCTATTCTATGTATATAACATCCAATAAGTGGTATTTTATTTTTCGAGTTTCATAGTTTAAAGTTTAAACTATCAAGTTTAAAATGTTGTATGCTAGTCAACTGTTAGAGCATTGGGTGTGGCAACAAGGCCAAGGCTCCCCATTCGGGCCCCACCATGCCACATCACCAAAACACCTCAACTTCAACAAACCACAACAAACCCTCTCTCACCAAACAACAAACCTCCACTTCCCCATTCGGGCTCCACCTCTTACACATTTATTTTTTTATTCATTTCATTAAATAAATTAAATCCATTTCACAAATACTAAAAAATAACAAAACATACTAATTTTATTTCATCAAATAAAAAAGTTACAATACGGAAAAAAAACATACGACTTGCGGAAAAAAAAAAAAAAAAAAACATACGATACGGCACGAAAATAAATACTTAACATAAACCAACAAACGATACAATAATACAAAGGCGATTAATTGATAAATCGGTTCCAGATGGTGTTGCTCTTCAAAATCAACCAAACCTGAAAATATTTGAAAGCTCTCCCATCATGCTGTTCTTTGTAAACATTCAACGCATCTTCAACACGATCATCTGGCTGACGTGTCGGTTGCAAATTCAAGTAAATTTCATGAAACTTTTGGCAATCTGAGTTCATTCCTGCCCACTTACCTGTTAGCTGGCTTTTGCTACGAGTTGGACCGTCAGATTGTTCATTGAACTTTTCTGTTACAACTTGCCAGAAAGGTCCTTCGTTGGCATGGAATTCGTGAACGTTTTGCCACATCTCGGCTAGCCAGCATTCTTCATCAATAGACTAACGAGTTGCCATTGTGAATTTTTTTGAAACCGAAGTGTGTGTAGAGTTGTATGATAATGTATGGTTTATATAGGAGTCTATAAACATTTAGGATTCAAAACCTGAGCGGGATAATATTCAAATTTCAAAATATTCAAACTTCTTTAATTCAAATTCACTTAAATGGGCGGGTAAACGTTTAACATTTGAATTCAAACGTTTAAAATACATAAGAGAAGTACACATGATACATAATTAGTTAACATAAAGTACATAAAATAAATCCACCATTACTCATCGAATCTGTCCCATGTGAACGTGTTTCTAAGAGCGAACCACACATGTTGATATTTAATCGCTTTACCATATTGTTCATGATAAATACGGTTTGCATTGCTGAGACGATTAGGGTCTGCACTTGTACGTTCCAACTCTTTGTAAATAGAATTATACCTACGACATTCAAGGTTCATTCTGTTCCATTGAGCCGTAATACTATTTTTATTACGGTCCTGACCTTCAGTCTGATTGTTGAACCTTTGTGTAACTGCATTCCAAAAAGAACGTTCATTCACAAGTTCTTCAGAATCATGAACTTCAAGCCATACAGTTGCTAGCAACCGTTCTTCTTCCACTGACCAACGATTAGCCATTGTAAAACTTAATGGTAAATATTGAAGTGTGTCTAAAACTGAATGGTATAATATGGTATTAATAGGGGTTTTTTGAAAGCGGGATAGTTTCAAAATTTCAAAATTTGAATTCAAATTGAAAGCAGTTACAAAACCTGAGCGGGATAATTTCAAAATTTGAATTCAAATTGAAAGCGGGATAATTTCAAAATTTGAATTCAAAACCTGAGCGGGATAATTTCAAAATTTGAATTCAAATTGAAAGCGGGATAATTTCAAAATTTGAATTCAAAACCTGAGCGGGGTAATTTCAAAATTTGAATTCAAATTGAAAGCGGGATAATTTCAAAATTTGAATTCAAAACCTGAGCGGGATACCTTCTATAAATACGTATCCAAAATCTGAAAACACACACAATTCCCACAATCATCAAACAATTCTCCTTTCTTCTTCCAGAAAAATGTCTCACAACGCATCACCTCAAAACAATTCCCAACAAAACACACCGCCAGAAGATATATTTCCGGTGTTTCAGTACGACAACCCACCACCTCCAACCCCACCAGAAGTTATGTTTCCACCTCAAAACACACAGCCGGAAGATATATTTCCGGTGTTTCAGTACGACAACCCACCACCTCCAACTCCACCAGAAGTTTTGTTTCCACCGCCAAACATCCAACAACCAAACAATCAACCTGCAAATCAGCCCATCATTCGTCAATTGACTGAACAAGAACAGTATGAGCTGGATATGGAAGTGCTACGGGCATATGAAGCTGAACAAGACCGTCAGCAAAGGGCGCGTGAGGTGTACCTCAAAGGAAAACAAGATCGCAGGAACAGAAGAGCCGAATGGCGTTGGGCTCAGGGACTTCCACCTGTCCCATCCAGTGAGGACGACTCAAGTGCCTCATACTCGAGTCAGGAGGGATACGTGTCGGATGATTCATTTTATTGAATCATAGTTTTTATTATCGTACGCTACTTTAAGGTTTTTAATTTTCGTTTTTAAGTTTAATCTTGTTATCGTATTTGTAAAATAATTGTACGTTGTTTCAAGTTATTTTAATCCTATGTTTAATATAGTTGTATTATTCAAAAAAAATATACGTATAAAAACCATACATATACATATACATATACATATACATATACATTTTACAAATCAAAACACACATATACATATATACATGTTACAAAAAAACCATACATATATACATACATTTTACATTATTAAAAGTGTAAAAAAAAAAAAAAAAAAAAAAAAAAAAAAAAAATCAGACTTTTGTCAGACAAAGAAGCTCGTCGTCCCGACGAGGAGATTCCCAACGGCGAGCCACCTCCGGTGTGGCGGCGAGCAACGGCTCGCCGTTGGCACCTCCAGCTCGGACGGCGAACTCGCATTCTTCATCCACACCCAATGCTCTTAGTTTTGTGCTTATTACATTGGATGGTATCTCTAATTGACTATTTTTTGCATCAATGAAACCCCTAATGTAGTTGGCTTTTATCTCATGGTCCTCTTGCAGCGGTCTTTTTTGTTTCAATTGCCAAAAAAAAACGTAACATAATCTACTTATGTATACATCTCCTTTGAATACTTGTTGTGTTAAATTTTGATTGATTTCGTAGATGCATTCTTTATTTACCTTTATTTTGGTTGTAGTAGCTTCGTTTTGTAGAAAATAAACCAGATGCATATTTGGGTGATGGCTGATGTGTAAAGTAGTTTCACTACTTGGTCGGGCTAAATGATAAAAGGTTAAATCATTGGGCGGCATCCTTGTGTATAATCTCAATAGATAGTTATTATGTTTTCGACTGACCACTGTCTAGTTTTGATATTTGAGTGGAACTTTACTGATCATTATATAAGAAGTGTTCCCAAGTCCTTTTTGGGTAGTTTTTTAGAATGTGTTCAGACATATTTATAAAGTGGTTGTGGGGGTTTAGGGATGTGTGTTTTAGAAGTTATGATTAGATTAACGTGATGTCAAAGGACGGAAATTAGTTTTTGCTTTCTAGTGGTTGACTAATTTATCTTTGGATTTTTTGATTATTCAGAATGCACATCAAAAGTGGATAGACCATGTCACTTTTTAGTGTTATAAAAAAGTGATTATGACTATATTTTGCAATTATATGGTCAGCATAACAAGATTTGGAGAAAGGTGTAAAAGTTATGAGAATATATAACTTATGATATTTTTAGTTTTAATCAACTGGTCATCTGATTATGATTCTGCAAGCTGCAGTAGTAACTTTCAAAAGACACATGCTAACAACAATGTGATGCATAATTAACAATCTCATGACCCATCTTTGAATAGGTACAGTTGTGGACAACATAAGATATGGTCCACAGTTGAAAGGAAAGAAACTAAGAGATGAAGAAGTGTACACGTTGCTGACTTTTGCTGATCTTGATTCCTCGTTTTTCAATAAACCAGGCAGCGAACTATTGGTTGGTCAAGCTCAAAGTGTTGCACCCGCTAGAACATTAGCCAATGAGCCATAGGTAATTCACTTAATTTCACTTCAATTGCCAAGAACATATTGCCAAGAAATACCCATCCGTTTCTCGATTAAAAACCTTATACAATATATGTATTTGCTTGTTACTAGCAATATTGTCTTAAGGATGAACTGCAAGATGTACTAGTGCTCCATCTTGAGGATCCAAAGATGTTCGGGTGTGTTTCTTTCTTTTATATCCAAAGAAGTATCACATATCTTTATTTTAGTACATATCTCAAAAAACTAATATTTGAATTTGTTGTGTTCAAGAACTATCTTGATAGCATTTGTGGATAGTTGAAGGAAAAGATGAAAGTCGAGCTCAAGGAAGAAATGAATAATGAGCACAAGGAAGAAATGTGCGAAGAACTAAAAGAAGAAATGCATGAAGAGCTCAAGGAAGAAATGCATGCTGAAATTCAAGATATGTTTGTTGAGTATGGTATCAAGAAGCACGTTACTCGCCAACCAAAAACAAAAAAAAGGTAATGCAAGTGGCCATACATCTTGAACATCAACCATTACAGTTTGAAGAACTTTAAATCTGTTTTGGTCCTCTTAACTCTTATATAAGAGAGAATCTTTGGTTTAGACTTTGTTTTATGTTGTTGAAGATCAGATGTTAGATTTCTTTTGAATCTATTTGTTATTTTATTTGGATAAGTTTGTTTTTTGATTTGGATATGGATCTTGTGACTATTATCATTGTGGTATTCGTTTGTGTGACATCTTGAACGAATGCCAAAAAAATCATTTATTGACTAATTAGCGACTTAACCATGCTATGAAATGGTATTGATTTAAGCAACAAATTAATAGTGAATAACAACAAAATGGCTAGTCGATTGTTAGTAATGGATTAGTGACTGCTTTGATGTTACTATTAGAGACAAAAAGTTTGTCGCTAATTCGTCACTTGATGGTAGAATCATATTAATATACGTAACTTTAAAAAGGCTCTAGTGAGGGACCAGAGACTGACCATCCGTCGCCGAAACTCTAGACTTTCGTCGCTAAACTTGTCACTAAAATTTTGCGAGGCCCATTTTTGTGATGGAATATATCTATCACAATTCCGTCGTTGAAGGGCTTTAGTGACAGAATAGCAATGCAAACTTTCGTTGCTGATGCCCGATTTTCTAGTAGTGACCTTTATGTCAATATGATTCAACTGACTGTTTGATTTGTTTCATAAAAAGTTTACGTTCTCTTTGTGGATTTGGTTACTGTCGAATAAGTGACCATCTGATTATTTACTTGAATATTTTTCTTTTTATCAGGTTGATAAGACATCCACCTTTCATGATGGGAACACATTCATGTTGCCAACAGGGAGCAATCCCGACACACAAAGGAACTCCTTTCCGATACGACAACATTGAATGAGAGGAATGCCTACCATTTCCAATTACAAATATCAAGTTCGCTATTTCGTTGCCTTGGTTCTGAAAATCAGTTTTCCCAATAAGGAAGGTGGTTGCTAAAGACAATGATGATTTCATCTTTCCAGAATCAAAGACACATATGCTTTTCATCAGGTATATTTTTTATCTCCTAAATCGAAACTTTGCATATACATATAAACATATGAAAGGCAGGCACAGGGGCAACGTCAACCCAATTTATTTCACTTGGTCGGTTTGGGCTGTATTTTCTGGTTTACAAGTAAAAAGTATGACTAAAAAAGAAAGGGTGTTAAATTGTTTGGTTGGTTTAAGAGTTTACAAATTTGATTTGTGCATATTAACTATTTCTTATTTATCAGCCGGATGTGAAGATTTCGTTAAAACTAACTCATCTACAAAATACTCAAATTTTCACAAGCTATTTGACATGCTCACTACTATTTATTAAAATATTATTTAAGGATTGACGCATAATTTGATTTAGGTCAACCTAACTCAAATCATACCAAAACTTGCATGTTTTGCCCACCTCTGATGCTATTGCAACACCAAGGCGTCCAGCTATTATAAATGGCTACAAATGTGCTTAGCGCATATTGTACCCTAGGATAAGAGGAAGTATATCTTGGACAGAAAATAACTTTATGATAGAATGCAAATTGAGAGGATCATTAATTGATTAGAACCATAATAACTTTAATTTATGTCTAAATCTTAACACTTGCCAATTGCGTGTGAAGACTTAAAGTAAAGAAATTGTTTGCGAAATCGGCATATATCATCATGTATAAAGAATTTTGTGATAAGGCAGCATGTTCATGATCAATGAGTTTACGAGGTTACTCTTAAGCATATATATCTTAGAATTTTAACTACTCACTACCCAATTAGTAAACTACGTGATTAGTAGGTAAATGGAGGAGATAGCTCAAGGATAAGTATGGATTGGAAATTGTAGTGCTTTATGTGATTTATTAAATAAATAAATAAATAAAATAAAAAATAAATCTACTGGTGGCCATGATGTATTAAGCACCTATATTCTTTGTATTTGATGGCGGTGTCGTCTGAGACTCCATAAGGAACTTTCCAAGTATAAAATCTAAATAAATGAATAGGTTGCATAAAATTAGTGCCGCTTAAAAAAAAGTTAGTGCCGCTTCTTAAATTTTATTTTCAAACAAGTTAGGAATGATGCAGTTTCAGGTACTAATTCTTCTCGAATAAACTTAAAATTAGTTAAATATGTTGTTCTTAGCATTTGACTTTTTTTACCTGTAGCTATGCCTGAGTTACTTCGTTCAGCAAAATTAGCCGTAGAGAAGGGCAATCCCAGGGTCGCAAAGAGTCCTATGTAAAACCAATTGTCTGACTATATTATACCAGATCTAATAAAGGCGTTATACAAGGTTAATTTTGTCATTTTCCCTCTCCTTATTTCTGGGTGTTTCCATTATTTACTAAATTTTTGCATATAGGAACCCGACACTGAAATATGCGCAAGTATGCCGGATGCAATCAACGAGTGTGTTCAGGTGCACATCATCTATTTTTTCAATTATTTACATGTACTTAAGTTATGCTTAGTTTTTAATCTATTGTTATTCGGGATAGTGGAAGAAATGAAAGAGCTCAAAGAGTGAAAGCAGCCGACTTTGATGCAGAGGAAGGTGAAATGCTTTTTATTATTCATGGATTATGAGTACTGACAACACTTTTATTATTTCTCATAAATTATGTTTTTTATATGATTTATGTTTTTCGCATGACATCAATAAACTGTAACTTTAGGTCAAGGATAGGACATCCAAGGAGAAAAGAACAGTCATTTGATGATGTTGCAGAACATTGTGGAGATGTGGCATTCAAGTGAGCCTTCGAATTTTCAGTCACTACAATGTTCGAGATGTTCTTGATCTTAAGCTTTTTATTTTGAAAATATGATGATAATTTTCTTGGGTAATTAATTCTAAACATATTAGGTACCCATTCAGGCTACTATGTACAGGGTTGGTTTATGGGTTGAGTTTGGGGGCGGTGCATTCACACTATTTGTTGGTGGTAGGTTCCAATAATGTTTCTAATTCGTGACTTGCATTCGAGAATTTGAGTTGGAAAGTTGTGTGTATGCCCAAAGGATTATTTAATGGTTATGTTGTGGTTTAAGAATAAATTTTTTAGTTAAAGGGCTCTTAAGTAAATGCCTAACATGGTGTGTATGGGATTGCTTATTAGGTGGCTTAAAAGGTGTTTGGGTTTGCGACTATTTCTAATAGCTGAGTTTAGGGGTATTTGGAACTGTCTCTTATAGCTGATTTAAGGGGTATTTGGGACTCCTTAAATTACTTCAAAGAAAAGGTTTGAATTAAATTGTATATGATAATGTTGTACATAATAATTTATTTATTTCATTAGTGTATTTTGGTTTTCATTAAAATTGAATGTTGTGGTCGGTTTTGGCTTTGTGTAAAAACCCCAAACCGAAAAAATCGAACTGCTCCATACTTATATCATATGTACAACATAATAACAACACAAAATGTATCCGTGCTATACCAACACAACTACTACATGCGATTAAGAAAAAATAATTTTGGAATATGCACATTAGCTTGATGATCAATAGATTAAATAAATGTGATCACCAACATTTCATAGACTTATTGTAAGGTTCTTATATGTTGATTTTAGTATCTATTCTATTGGAAGCATAGCTTCGGGGCTGTTTGATAAAACAGAATGATTTAGTGCTGAATGGTTTGAAGACTCTGAATGGTTTGGAGACTCTGAATCAAACTGATTCTGAATAAAAACATGTTGTTTGTCAAGCATACTGAATAAATATATCTAACTACAATAAATTAACGTTATAATTTATGTGATTAATATCTTTTTTCACTTATTAGTTTTTGTAAGATATTTGATTAAATAGATTATTTGTTATAACTTTCATTATTATTTTTAGATTGGTTAAATGATTAGCTTTCGACCTTTCGTTAATAATAGCAGTTCATATAATTAGAAATATGATTGTGCTTATGTTACAAAAATCAAACAAATTTTGAGTAGCATAAGCATGAGATTAAAATATCACGCTAGAAGAGCATGCTAAGAAATCAAGATGATAAATATAGATTGATAAGTTATTGCATAAAAAAATACACTCATGAGTCATGCAGGTGAGAATATACGGAGTACTATTTTAATGCAAAAAATAAAATAAGAGTATATAATAATCTAAAAAGTGGGACACTACTAAAGCAGTAATGTATACTTCGGTTACTGAACCATTTAGGAAGCAATTTATTCTTAGCCATTCAAAGCCTAGTGGGATGATTAAGTGGGATAATATTTTTTATCAAACAACACAGCTGCTGACCGATTAGGATTTCAATGCTGAGGGAGGCTCATTAAGTGGCTATCAAACAGCCCCTTCCTCTTATATATATATATATATACATACATATATATATATATATACATATATATATATACATATATATATATATATATATATATATATATATATATATATATATATATATATATATATAATATATTAGGTATTTGATTTATTTGGTTTGTTTAGGTTACGAGCAGATCACCATAACTGACTTAAAAGATGTATCATGCGCGGGAGTGTCTGAAAGACCCGATTGAGGTGCCTCCTATTGCATGGCTCTTTCTTCTAAACTGAAACAAAGGTATTTTATCTTCTATCTATGTTTTGGCTTCACATATTTGTCCCAGGTTTAAATTGAAGAAAACACTGAAATTTTGTAAATGATGAAATGGTCTCATATTTGACAGATTTGAGCGATTTTTCATGTGAAGTTCATTTGTCACACTATCCACCATTTGTTTAAAAGAGTATGTTTGGAAGTACATGAAAGATGGGGATAGTTAGTATGGTTTATGGGGCCAACTAAATGAATTTGATTGTTATATATTTATTGAATGGCCAATATTATTTGGTTAATTTTTGCTTCTGCTACATTTTTAGGGTCGGGTTGAAGTTTATCAAAATGCCTTGAGGTTTATCAAAATGTACGAACTCATGCTCACGGTCAGCCACCACAACTAGGTGTTCTTTATTGTTAGCTTAAGGATTCCGAGTCTTACGAATTCCTTATTATTGTTGAAGTTTCTAATGTGTTGTATTTCTTTTAACTTAGATGAAGATTTATACAAACGAAGATGTTTCTCGTGGTGCTTTCAGTGTTTCTTTATAGGTATCTATTACTTTCACTGCGACTTAGTCATAACAATAATATTTAGTGTTTAGTTCAGTGTCAATAGGATCATCTACTACCACATATTGCAACATAAAGCTTAGAAGTTCCAAGTTTCTTATCTTGAAAATAGGATTTTAAGTTTGCAAGAAAGTCTTGTGTTTATATACACTCTTCCAGAAAAAAGAAACACTAACAATTACATTGTTTCCTTATAAAAAACAAAATTATTTTGTTTATATGTATTTTGTGATCCTTTTTTAAATGTAGCAATGTTTTTACTAGTTAATTGAGAACTCAGATATGTTTATCCAAACACTAAAAAATGATATTAAGTTGACATGTTCAAATTTTCAAATCTAAATACCCCTTTATACTTAATTTCCACATATTCATCTGAATGTGCCCATTGCTGATTAACTAAGTTTTTATGTAAACCAATTATTCAGGTATACATTGTAGTACTTACAGATGGCAGTTGTATTATGGGCTTAGGTGATCTTTGAATTTAGAGTATTTGGATTCCTATCAGGAAATTTGATATGTATGTTGCTGGTGCTGGTATTAGTTTACAAAGGGTGTGTTTCTTTAAAGTCAAAACTTGAATATATGCATTCTACTACTTGCATTCACATATCTAGAGGTGATAGTTTTCACCCATTTACTTCTTGATGGTCAAACAGTCGGTATTTGGTAGTCTTTTTGGCCAAGGATATTGTGCACAATTTTGCATTTTTTTTTTACTAAACAGTGATTGTGTGTAATTGTTTAGGAAGTAAAAAGACAATGGGACGAAAATCCTTTCATTATGACTGACAATGTTAGGAAGAACATAGGTTATAGGAGCTCAAACTTATTTTGCTAAAAATTCAAGCCCTCTTCATTAAATAAGCTTATTTTAAAATAGGATTCCATCTTATTATACAATTGCGATATTTGTTAAATACAATAGTCACATATTCATCAAGTATACTAAATCTTTTATGTTTAGGACTCACCAAGTGATGCAAATTTGTATAGGATTTTTTAGCCTAACATTTTCCCGTGTGCATGTCATAAGCATTTTTTGTCACGTAGCACAATGTTGCTGTGATATTTATGTCACAAAGCTTTTGAATGTATTGAGTTGTTTGTTAACTATGTGATGTAGGAGTTCCTATGAGATGAGTTTCAAGCAGTCTATTAGAAATGGGATCTCACTTAAGGATCTATTAAATTTCATCCTGAAATATTGTTATTATCCTTGGTTATCATTTGGATTCATCTAACTTTTATGTAGATGTAAGGAATGTTAGTACTCATACATACAAAGTTGATCTATTTGCAGATAAGACAAAACGCTCGCTTAGCTATGAGCAAATTAATTACCAGCTTGACAAAGGGCATTGTTCGTTCACCTTTGGCCCAACGCTTGCTGATCTGGTACACCAGCTAGGTACTTCTATTTTTTGCGAAATTGCTTTTCCTGAAAATC
>JARVZY010003366.1:0-50762 GCA_030686995.1 Artemisia argyi | reverse complement strand
ATGACCCCCTAAAAACGGATCATTTTTCGCCTCATCAGATAGGCTCCCTGATGTACTTGCTTACATCTAGGCCTGATATCTAATTCTCAGTCTGTCTGTGTGCCAGATATCAGGCTGATCCTAAAGAGTCTCATCTCACTGCTGTCAAGAGAATCTTCAGGTATCTGAAGGGTACACCAAACCTTGGTTTGTATTACCCAAAATGCTCAGGATTTGATCTCAAAGGGTACATTGACTCTGACTATGCAGGATGCAATATGGACAGAAAAAGTACCTCAGGATCATGTCAATTCCTTGGTGGTAAACTTATGTGCTAGAGTACAAAGAAACAACAGTTAGTGGCCATGTCCTCAGCTGAAGCTGAATATATGGCTGCTGCAGGATGTTGTGCAAATGTACTCTGGATGAAGAGCCAACTGAGTGACTATGGCATTCAGTACAAGATGGTACCCATATTTTGTGATAACACAAGTGCCATAGCCATCTCAAATAACCCAATGCTTCATCAAAGAACCAAACACATTGACATCAGATACCCTTTCATCAGGGACCACATCATGAATGGAGAAATTGAATTACATTTCACCCCCACTGAGTATCAGCTAGCTGATATCTTCACCAAACCCCTGGATGTGCCCACTTTCACCATACTGAAAGCTGAGTTGGGCATGTTGGATATTAACTCAGGAAACTGATCAAAGTTATTCCAACCTAATGTAAATTCTCTTAGGTCCCTGATTAAACCCATGTCTCAGTGACAAACACCTCTTCACTGATCATCAACACACTGAATGATAAACTCATTCAGGGGGCTCATGATATCATATGGAATTAAATACCCTAACTAAATGCTCTAAGTACTTAGTTAGTAAATGTCCCAGGTAGGTAACTGATACCTATTAAATATAGGAATATATGTTGCTTATACAACTGGCATCCATATCATGGGCCCCCACATTTCTCACCAATACCACTGAGCATTAAATGCTCTCTCTCTCTCACACAAATACTTGTGTGATGACATCACTCTGCAAAAGCGTCTTTTGCAGAGCCACGTAACCATCTTTCTAATCATGTTGAGAGAAAAATGGGTAATGGGAATCGTGCCAGTTAATGCGGATTTCAAACATACTTTAAATTACCACTTTGAATTAATACCAAAACGTTTGATATCCGCAACGGCACAACCCTATTTCTTTCCCTATAAATACCCCCACAAAATTAAACACACACACGCTTTCAAATCTTAACAAAACTCTTGCAAAATTTATTCAAGAATATTTTGGCTTTCAAAACTGTGTGTGTTTCAATTTTATCAAAACCTTTTCTCAAACATAGACCATATTCTCACAAATGGCTTCTTCTAAAGTCATCCAATACGCTTCCAATGTGGATTTCCAGGTTGAGAGCGTAGACCTGACCAAGAATAATGTGGTGGGAAACTTCGCCTACCCTCAAGGGTTCCCTGAATACAGGGATGTGGTGAAGTACCTTCAAAATTGCTTTCTTACCACCACATTTACAAAAACCCCCTCTTTCATCTACCATGACTACCTGAAGGAATTTTGGTGCACAGCGGTGGTTGAAAACCCTGATGCACCAAAGGAGGCCAAAATAAGGTTCTCAGTAAAGAATGGAACTAAGTTCCTAACTCTTGACTACAAAACCTTCGTCAAAGCCACTGGCCTTGACTATACTGAGACCTTCACTGCCCAGCCCACTGAAAAAGATGTGAAGGAACTCTTACTGGAACTTGGGCCATATGACAAAAATCACCCTGAGGTGACACCAGGGGCCCTTCTCTCCAAAGCCCCAATCATCAAAACCTGGTTTCCAGCCCCCTGGAGGATTCTGATGACCTTTGTCATTCAGGTCCTTTGGGGAAACAAATCCTCCACAGAGCAACTAAACACTACTCAAGCAATGATAGTGTATTGTCTCTTAGAGGGTACAAAAATAGACCTTGGAGAAATTATCTTCAGGGACCTCATTGCAAAGTTGGGTGGGAAATCTAGGCAGAAACTTATGTCTTACCCTAGATTTATTTCCTGTGCCCTGCAAGACTTACTTGGGTCCAAGTATAT
Organism: Artemisia argyi; assembly: GCA_030686995.1. NCBI lineage: Eukaryota > Viridiplantae > Streptophyta > Magnoliopsida > Asterales > Asteraceae > Artemisia > Artemisia argyi. The sequence continues at coordinate 48,678 of JARVZY010003366.1, read as the reverse complement.
TAGGCCTGAAGCCATTGGCTTTGAACCTGATGTCCTACACAAGGCTAATTACTCGCGTCACCCTCTTGAGGTTACACATGTCACCCTGACCACTTATATGCTCACTGATATCCAGGGTGACAACAAAATTTCACATGTTCCCTCTCCCAACAAGAAGGTGAAAGGGAATAAGGGACAGGGGTCCAGGAAGGTGGTTAGACCCAAATCACTCACCACTGGTACCTCTGTCCCCGTGCCTGGCCAAACGGGGCAACAACCGACCATGACTGCTGACACCCTCAAGATAATTATCCAGTCATTGACCCCAAAACAAAGGCCAACGGAGGGCACTGAGACATCACACTCGGTGTCCTCGGGCAAACCCATTCCCAAAGGCTCTGATGACATAAACAAGTCAGTGGAGTTGGAATTAAACGAACCTCCATATAATGCTAAAGGCTCTGGCAAATCACAACCAGAGTCTCAGGGAGTAAAGGGTCCTATATCCTCGGTGGGGCAGCACCACTCTACTGAGAAAGGGATCCACACCACTTCACATCCTGCTAAAGGCTCGGGTAAATCACAACCCAAGCATCAGGGAGTTAACGCACCTAAATCTTCGACAGGCCAGCGCAAGCCTGTTGGAAAGGGAGGCAAAACCACTCAGGTGCCTGATGAGGACATTCTCAAATCAAAGCTTTTATCTGAGGGCACAACCACTCTTCCCAAAGACTCAGGGGGCCTAATACAACCCACTGATAGGGACACAACTATCACGACTCCTCATGATGGCACTGAGAAACACCCATCAGTGTCTAAAGGGGTCACGGGGGATAAAGATTCAGAGGGAAACAGACCACCCGCTGATATGGAACCCAAACCCAATCCCGGAGATGCGCATAACTTGGGAACTGACCTTGAGGACCAGGCAGATAAACCCAGTCTGCTGGATTTGAGAGGTCAGGACCTGGCCATAACGAAGGCAAATCTTCTTTTGAAGAGGAGCCGGATAACCTCCTTTTGCAGATTCAATCTATGGCAGATGTTCAGGCTGCTTTGTTCTCAGATGATGATGTTCACAGTGATGAGGAGATTTTTGAAGCAGGAGACGATATGGAAATTGAGGAGACACTCCCTGAACCAATCTCGCAGTCTCCTCAATCGTCCAACCATGATGCTGCTGAATCTCACTCCACATCAGAGTCCTCAGATGATGAAGAGACTAATCTCACTGTGAAGTTTTTCACCAAATTCATCAAGAAGGCTACCAACGCCTTGTTCAGGGGGGTCACTGACGAAGTTTTTGACAAGCACACTGAGCAAGCAATTTATTACTTCAACTTGAAGAGTGTTGTTGAAGAATTTAATGAAGATGTCAGGGAACAGAATTCCTCAGTCAACTACTCCCTGACACAAATAGTCTCTCGCCTCAACCAATTTCTTGAATCACTTACCAATCTGACCACTGGGGTCCAATCCATTCAAGAATTGGTTAAAGATGATCCTGAACTTACCCAGAAGCTCCTTCAGGCTTCAGAGACCTATCAGCTCAACACCGTGCATCTCACTGAGTTACTCAACCTGATGAAGTCTGTCAATCTTCAGGCTCTCAGTAGCTCAGTGGAGTATGTCAAAACCTCCCTCACAGCTTTGGATCTATCAGTGGCTGCTCAATCCAAGAAGTTAGAGGTTCTTGCTTGGAGATTCGGTTCTCGTTTATCTGCAATGGAAAGTGCTCAGGCATCACTTGACGCCAAAGTATCCACCATCCAGAGGGACACCTCAGACATCAAGTCCATGATGACTGAGATATTTCAGGCCTTCAAGGGTACATCCACCTCTGCATCAGTCACTCCAACTCTTGCCATTACTTCAGCTCAGGCAACAGTTGAGGGGGAGAATGTCACTGATGCCACTCACACTGAAGTCCCATATGAAGCTGCGCCCTCTCACACTGAGGGGGAGCATATCACTGAAGCCACTCCCATCTCATTTGCTCAACCTAATGAAGAAATTGTCCTCCCATCAGTCACTCAGCAGGACAAAGGCAAAGGCATTGCTACAACTTCTGAACCATCACTGGTACTAAAGCCTGCCTCCACCATCGTCAGACAGGATCCTGATGAACCAATCAGGGTCCCCTTTGAAATCAATGGGGTAATTCATCATCTCACAAATGAAGAGATTCATGTTCATATGGAAAGAGATGAGGCACTGAAAAAGGTGGCTGAGGAGGAAAGAATAAGCAAGTCCGCACTTATAAAGGTTGTTCATGAGGAAGAGGAGAAAATTGGGTTGGATACTGAGCAAGCTGGAGCTGTTTTCAAAAAGGCTCAAGAGGAATAAATGAGCGCCCTAAAGAAGCAAAGAGAAGCAAAGCTTAGGAAGGACGCTCAGATCAGGAAATCTAGGATTGAAAGGTACACGTGGGTGATGAAAGAAAGGCTGAAACCTGAAACCATCACTGACATCAAAATCCATCGCAACACCAAGCCTGCTATTGTCACTGTTGATGCGTATGGATTGCACCAGGCTTTACCTCTCAAGGGATCTCGAGAAGCTTACAACCCCCACCAGGCAATGTACCTGATCGATGTAGTATAGTATAATGACAAGTACCGAGGGATTGATCGTTCAGCTAGGAATAGTGTTGCCAGGATTAGAAAACCTGAAGACTAGGTCTAGAGATGAGGGATGATTATTTTTGTATTTTTATATTCTTATAAAAGCAAGTAAAAATCTCGGTTTTGAAGGAGTTGGGCGGAATTAGTTGCTAGTCAACTAACCCAATTACTAAGATGCAATCAAAATAAAATACTAAAAATGAAAATAAACTATATTAAACTAGTGGTGTGAGCAATATATGGGAGAATTGTGTTTACTTAGATTTCACTACTCCCTAGATATCTTTTACATGTTAATTACTTGTTACAGTTGCGTGGATGACGGATTGTATTCCTTAATACCATTCATGGGGTGGCGTACTTACTTCCCCAATCCTATAAGCGCCTACTTCACTCCTATGTCGAGCCGGCTAAGAAGCTCCTAACATGGGATCATTAGAATTTGCTCATGCATTAAATACAACCAATAAAACCTAGTACACATCGGTTCATGTTTCCTAAGACGTTTAAGCATGTTACAAAATGGAGATCTGCCAGTTTTCTTAAGCCTAACATTGAAATCATTCATCCATTACAACTATAAACAAGTAATCAACATATAATTAACATCTGGTTTCATTACATCTAAGCAAACACATGATAGATCTAGCCTAGCATGTTGAAATCAAGACAAGCATAAGATATATTCAAACAACACATAGACATATTGATTGAATTGAAAGAGGACTTATCTTAATTGAACATGAAAGGTTTCAAGGGGTAAAAACCCTTGAAAATCCTGTAAAATACGACCTAGGGTTTCACAAGTTCGACCCTAGTATTCTTCACACCTTATGCAGGCCGTCACCAAAAATACTCTTGACGCCCTTCTCTTGACGCCTTCAGGTTTTCACTGGGTCGTCATGGATTTTACTCCTGACACCGTCAGGATTTTCTTCTTGACGCCTTCAGGTACTGTTCTCAGTATGGAAAATTAAGTCTTTGCCGTTTTCTTCACTTTTATGCTCCAAAAACGTTCAAAATGCTTCCTTTTCCAGAATTCACTCCCAAAGTACCTAAAATCACAAAAGGAACGATTTAGGGCAATATTTGATCAAATAAATTCAATTCCGGGCTTAAATGACCCCCTAAAAGTGGTTCATTTTTCGCCTCATCATATACGCTTACACTTGAGATTTGCTTGTCCTCAAGCAAACGCGCTTTTATTCTAATCAAAATACAAGTTAGGGGTCATTTAACACTAATATAAAAGTAATTACAACAAATAATCGTTCCACTAAAGACCAAAGACAAGCACGGAGGTCATACAGTAGCACCTCACAAATAGTGTTTAGATACTCACATCTCTCGGGGGTAATAAAATAATATCACAATATGGAAACGGAAAATATCTCTCACTACCTGTCATAGCAAAATAGATTACCATAGGCTTGGGAAAGGATCAAACCTCCACCACATGGCGTAAGCACCTAGGATAAACTATCAAAGAGGTCTTTTAAAAGGTTGTAACGTTAGGTGTAGGGTTATGGAATACCCGGTTTTGTTGGATATAGGCAGTCTTTACTGGTGGCGAGTTAACAATCTTGGTTAATTACATGTACAATATGGCGTTGCTAAGCCAAGACTAGACTCCACTTAAGCTAATAAATGAAAATAACAAAAACATACAATAAACATAAAATGAAACGGGATGGTAGTCCGTATGTTTTTTTTCTTTTCATTTTTTTTTTCTTTTTCTTGATTTTTAATTCGATTTTTTTTATTTTTATTTTTTATTTATTTATTTTTTGCATACACTCTTACCCTACCATCCAAAATAATACATCATAGGGAATGTAAATTCCCCTTACACTTGAATTTTTACATACTTTACAAATAACTAATCTAATGACTTGAGTTAAGATAATTAAAACACTTGGAGTACTTTTAAGATTAACGTACATATGGGGGTAATATATGATGTTCTTCCCCATTACTCCATAAAATAAGTACTTTACCCATGAGTCCCATGAGTCCCAAAACAATATGTACAAGGATATGACTCGACTTAGCAACCATGTAATCAATTAGATAATTAACTTAGGATTTAACAAATAGCAATAATGCACTAAAAATGAGTGCATAAACGGAAGGCTAAGGCAATTTGGTTGTACATTTAAGTGGGGTGTAACAAATTCTTCCTTTAAGTAAGATGCTTAAAGTTAGAAACGAAAATATAGGCTCGGAGGGGTGTACTAGGGGTTTCATGTACTAAAAATGAGTACAACGCTAAGGGTGTGGGAAAAATTAGTTGACTTAACTAGCCAAGTAATATGACTTAAATGGTCAAGTAATTATGATACGGGTTTAACACAAGGGTGATCCTAATGCCTCTTATCGTGTAGTAAATCCTACTACACGAATGTAGTCTCACTAGCGGTCTTGGGATGCATCACTAACGCAAGTTCTAGAATCTAAACGCTACCGATACACTCATAAGCACTAATAGTAAATGCTTTTTCTATCAAATCTAAAGGTGAACCTCACATATTTGGGTGAAAAATTTTTCTGAATGATACGGTTTTGTGCTAGTCAAACAATCTCCTATCCATGAGACGCTTGCTATGGCTAAAGTTTCACTCCTAAATGTTGTAAAAAAATTTAAATTTGGCGCTAAAATTACACTAACAAGTATTTCTCATAGTTTTATTACACATCTACTATCAAACAAACAAACTCAAGCGAAAGTGTATTTGTAAGGTATCAACATTGTCCCTAATGTTCAAGTAAAGAATGTAAAAGTGAAATAAGTAAAAAGAATGAAATCAAATACTCTCCTGATTCGCTCGGTATGGATAATAAGGTGGCCAGGTTAGATCTTCCTCCAAGAAAATGAACAATCAAAGCTTCCCTTCCAGAATATAAATCATCTTCTTGTCATAAATAACCTGTAAAACCTGAGAAAATAGACAAGACAACCTCGCATAAAATCGGCGGCAATCTATATATGCTAACAAATCCTATAAAACAAAATAAGATATAATGCTTGTGGAATGATGTTTGCAGATTTCCTGGAGATTATAAAACTAATGATTCAACCAAAACTTTGAGACTCCGTTAGAAAAAAACAAAACTGGTAAAATTTCCAGAATTTTACACGTGACGCCGTCAAGAGGAAACTCGTGACGCCGTCAGAAGTGATCTGCAGAAATTCTTATGTTAAGTTTCCGGAAAATTTCTGGAAAAACTTCGTCCTACTTCCTGGAAAATCCTGCAAAACATCATTATGACTCGATACAAGCATTTGACTCTAACAAATACGAATATACATGTTCACTTAATATTGTGGAGAATCATGATCGGTTTTGTTTCTTAAAAGCATATTTGGGGTTTCCCCTTACACTTATCTTTTGCGAAATACCTTTGGATGAAGTTAAGACTAAGCCAAACAACAAAATAAAGTACTTACACAATTTTAGTTTGAAACATGATCTACCAACAATAAAAATAAAGCATGCATACTGAAGCAAATAACAATCAAACAAAATAAAAATCACACAAAAACATGGGTTGCCTCCCAAGAAGAGCTTTTCTTTATTTACGAGTCTTGTTGCTAGACTCAAGGTCATGGGTACTACGTGACCTCATCGTTGCTTCCACTCTCTAGGTCATCTCCTATACCATTTTTGTATTATGGACCCAGTTTCAAGCATTCTTTGTAGAAACCAAGCATCCTATTCATCACATACTCTACTCCTCTACGTCTATCCTCATCATTCCTATAGTAAGCTGCTTGTTTGTGTTCCTTTTCTATATTTGACAAGAGGCGGTACTGCTCAATCTTGTAGGGCATTTGGTAGGCAATCTCATCGTTCTCCTCCTTGAACCTAACTATCCCTAAAGTCGGATCATAACTCATCCTAGTGGCCTCAACAAATGGTTTTTCGAACACTACTTGGCTTAGGCAATCATCTATCACCGGACGAGTATCTTCTACTATCATAAAATCGATCTCATAAGTGAAATTTCCTATAATCACATGCAATCCCTTCACTCTTCCTACAAAATTACTTATCAAATTCTTATTGGGCATCATCCTATAACCAAGTTGTTTATTCATTACCCAATTATAATAAGTCCTAGTCATGATGTTTATAGGGGATCTAAGATCGATATAAGCTTTCCATATATGCATATGCCCGATGTTGCATGGTATGTTGATGTTAGAGGGGTCTCCTATTTTGATAAGGGGTGTGCCAAGGATATATGGTGTCTCGGGGCCATCGAATAAATCCTTATGATATTCCCGTTCTTCCTTGGTGGGCAACTTATCAAAGTACTCTTCTACGGTCTCTACTTCCTCTAACTCTTCTCCCTTATTAACCTCAACTTCCCTAATTTCATCCCTAGTCTTGGTTTCTACTTCAACTTTATCTTTGTCACTTTCTTCTATATTCTTATCTATTGGCTTAATGGTGACAACATTGACAAAGTGGACGTGTTTGGATGATGAGGGGTCCTTAGTTTGGATTCCATTATTGGCGTCTCTAGTGTCCTTCCTAGGTGCAGTTAACGCTTGGTTGTTGAGGGCTTTCAACAAGTTGTCAATCTTATTGGTCATCTCCGTTTGTTGTTGGTTGAATTCGGTTTCAAACCTAGCTATGCGAGCTTCTTGAGATGCCATGAACTTGGACATCAATCCTTCAAGATTGTTGGTACTACCATAGTTGTTAGAAGGATTGCTGTTGAAAGTACGGTTGGAGGGTGGATCGTTTGGTTGGTAACGATTAGGCGGATTGGAAGAATTGGCTTGATTTTGTTTCCACCTAAGGTTTGGGTGATTTTTCCAAGAGGGGTTGTGTGAATCACCATAAGGGTTTGGCTCGGGTTTGAAAGTGTACCACTTATCTCCCGCTTCGTCGGTACGCGAGGATGCGTAGTCCGTAAAAGCTGTTCCGGGGAGTTCCAGACAATCACGAGTGTCAGGGGACCACTACATAATTCGCATGAAGAAGTAATTTTGTTCACTTGGCTTGAAGGTTTAGGAGCTTCGTAAGATTTCATGAGAAACTTGACTTGGTCCTCAAGTTCCATGATCCTACGGTCAGGAGTGCTAGAATTGTTCGAAGGCAAAGATATTGCCTCGACCGTTTTGTTCAAATCACGGGGATCATTCCAACTTTCGTTGTCATAGAGAGAAAGATCTTCTATGAGTTCCCATGATTCTTCCGCACTTAGATCACGTAGCTTACCACCGGCCGATTGGTCAATGGCTCGCCTTGTGGAGAGATCGATATGGTTATAGAAGATTTGGACTTGGAGCCAAAGATCTATGCCATGATGAGGGACTTTTTGGAGTAAGTCCTTGAAACGAGTCCATGCTTCATATAGAGTTTCATTTTGACGTTGTTGGAACATCAAGATGTCATTTCTAAGCTTGGTAGTTCTCCCCGGTGGGAAAAATTGAGCAAGGAAACGAGTGGTGAGATCATCCCATGTGGTTGATGAGGCGAAAAATGAACCACTTTTAGGGGGTCATTTAAGCCCGGAATTGAATTTATTTGATCAAATATTACCCTAAATCGTTCCTTTTGTGATTTTAGGTACTTTGGGAGTGAAATCTGGAAAAGGAAGCAATTCGGACGTTTTTGGAGCATAAAAGTGAAGAAAACGCCAAAGACTTAATTTTCCATGCTGGGAACAGTGTATGACGGCGTCAAGAGGGCAATCCTGACGGCGTCAAGAGTAAAAACCATGACGACCCAGAAGACACCTGAAGGCATCACACGTAGAGCTTCAAGAGTTAATTGTGTGACGGCCTGAAAAGGGGGACTACATGACGGCGTTAGATGTAGATCTAGGCAGTCCGAGGATTTATTGGGCGGCGAGATGACGGCGTCAGACATTTGTTCTTGACGCCGTCACCTCCTAAAATCGATATATAGTTTTCTAATTTTAATTCATTAGAGAGGAACTTGTGTGGAGAAACCCTAGGGCCGAACCTTGTATGAATTTTACAGCTTTTCAAGGGTTTTCAACCCTTGAATCCTTACATGTGCTATTGAGATAAGTCTTCTCTTAATTCAATCAATATGTCTATGTGTTGGTTGTCTATATCTTGTGCTTATCTTGATTTCAACATGCTAGGCTAGATTTATCTTATGTTTGCTTAGATCTAATGAAACCTAGATGTTAATTATGTGTTGATTACTTGTTTATGGTTGTATTGGATGAATAATTTCATTGTTAGGCTAAAGAAAACTGGCAGATCTCCATTGTGTAACATGCTTGAACGTCTTAGGAAACATGAACCGATGTGTACTAGGTTTTATTGGTTGTATTTAATGCATGAGTAAATTCTAATGATCCCATGTTAAGAGCTTCTAGCAGGCTCGACATAGGAGTGAAGTAGGCACTCATAGGATTGGGGAAGTAAGTACGCCACCCCATGAATGGTATTAAGGAATACAATCCGTCATCCACGCAACTATAACAAGTAATTAACGTGTAAAAGATATCTAGGGAGTAGTGAAGTCTAAGTAAACACATTTCTCCCACATATTGCTCACAACTTTAGTTTAATATAGTTTATTTTCATTTTTAGTATTTTATTTTGATTGCATCTTTAGTATTGGGTTAGTTGACTAGCAACTAATTCCGCCCAAATCCTTCCAACCCGAGATTTTTACTTGCTTTCTAAAAAATATAAAAATACAAAAAAAGAATCATCCCTCATCTCTAGATCTAATCTTTAGGTTTTCTAATCCTAGCGACACTATTCCTAGCTGAACGATCAATCCTCCGGTACTTGTCATTATACTATACTACATTGATCAGGTACACTGCCTGGTGGGGGTTGTAAGCTTCTCAAGATCCCTTGAGAGGTAAAGCCTGGTGCAATCCCTACGCATCAAGTTTTTGGCGCCGCAGCCCGGGGAATAGTTATTGTCTAGGTTAGAATCTCTTTTTATTAGGTCTACTTGCTAGATTCCTTTCTAGTAAGATTTTATTTTTATTTTTAGGTTCTCTTTAGTCTATCTTATTTCTTTGTGTTTTTGTTTGTAACTCTTCACCACCTGACATCATGGACGATGGGAACATCTTTGAACCCGTCATCCTACCACAACAAAACCCACCACTAGAACCTCTTAGGCCCCGAACCTTAAAAGAGTATTCCCGACCTAGCCACCAAGGCTACCGAAACACCATTGAGCTCACCGGAGCCAATGTGACCCCTTTGCGATCCGACACCATCCGGTTGGTGCAAAGCGGATGTGCATTCCATGGACTTCGTTCCGAAGATCCAAATCAACATCTCAAGGACTTCCTTAAAATCGTAGATTCCATACACCTAGATGTTGCAACTAGAGAGACAACCCGATTACTCCTATTCCAATTCTCTCTACGTGATCAAGCTAGTCAATGGCTTGAGCGTTTACCCGCGGGATCCATCACCACATGGGATGATCTCACCACTCGTTTCCGTGCTCAATTTTTCCCACCGGGGAGAACTACTAAGCTTAGAAATGACATCTTGATGTTCCAACAACGTCAAAATGAAACTCTTTACGAAGCATGGACTCGATTCTAGGACTTACTCAAAAAAGTCCCTCATCATGGCATAGATCTTTGGCTCCAAGTCCAAATCTTTTATGACCATATCGATCTCTCCACAAGGCGAGCCATTGACCAATCGGCCGGTGGTAAACTACGTGATCTAAGTGCGGAATAATCATGGGAACTCATAGAAGATCTTGCTCTCTATGACAACGAAAGTTGGAATGATCCCCGTGATTTGAACAAAACGGTCAAGGCAATATCTTTGCCTTCGAACAACTCTAGCACTCCCGACCATAGGATCATGGAACTTGAAGGTCGAGTCAAGTCTCTCATGAAATCTTACGAAGCTCAAAAGCCTTCAAGCCAAGTAAGCAGAATCGCTTCAACATGTAAATTGTGTAATGGCCCTCACGAAACTCATAACTGCATGGAGCTTCCAAAACGTGCTTATAACGAATTCACATCGTCACACGTTGGTCGAGGCCCTCGAAATTCTGACAAGGCCTATGAGGCATGGAAGGATAAACCTAATTTCAGAGGGTACCAAACGCGGAGCGTATCCTTCAATGACTCCTCACCACTCAAATGGTCCGAGCATTTTCCATTGCAGAGCACTCCTAGGAAAAGCTGTGAAGATGCCTAGCGAAAATTCATTCTATCTCAAGAATTGCAGCTCTCTACGCTCGAGGCTAAATTTAGACAACAGCAGGTCGATATGAATAACAAGATTTGTAATCTGTTAACTGGTATCAAAGAGCACGTTGTTAATAAACCCATTCACGTTGATGAGGTCAAATCTGTTACCATTATGAGTCCACCAACCTCTCTTGTGAAAATAAAAAGTCCTAGTAAGCTATTCAAACATCTGTCACCAAAAGTAAAAGAACCTGTCAACCCCCTAGGACCAATCCATTTCGTAAATACCATCACCACGATATCTGCTTCTACACCTAACCTGAACCAACAACAAACTGAAAATATTGGTCATACAACTAAAGATGGGACTAAAGATGGGACCTCAAGGGTGGACCACGATTTGGCCAAAAGCCCTACCAACTCATCCGAGCAGTGCGCCGTGCAAGAATCTAGCAAATCGGATGAAGGGAAAGAGAGATCGGAAGAGCATACGAGAAATCCAGCCATTTTGGGTAAATCTATTATAGAGGAACCCGAGAGAAAAATGGAGGATGTTACTAGTGGGAGTAGCGATAGGACTGAGAAAAGCAACCCTAAAGTTTTCAAGATCTCCTGCACCATTAAGGAAAAGCTCTTAACCGATAGTCATATAGATCCTAGCTTCCCAGTCAACATAATCCCCCTTTCCCTATACCACGAATCCTTCCCAGAACGCATAGTATGCGAGAGAGTCAATAATGCAAGGGTAATAAAAGATTTATCAATTATGATTGGAGAACTTGTTTACAATACTGACCTCACTGTGGTCGATGACGTGGACCCTCTCACCAATCGAACATTAACCAACCTTGTTCTTGGGAAACCATTTATCAATGAATCGGTAGTAATCCTTGATGAGAAGGATGGTAGTGCATTGTTCACCAATGGTGTTAAGAAGGTAATCTTTCGTAGGGGTAATAAAGAGGTGTACGAGTATCGTTCTTCCCTTGAGGGGAATCTATATGGATCAAGGGATGGAGAATCGGGGAAGATAAGGAGGCGTGATCCGAATAATCTCAAAATTCCCTGCATGATCGGTCATAAGTACTTCGATAACGTCTATATTAACGTATTCATGCCTAAGAATTTTATGTCCCTATTCCATTATAACAATATCTGCAGATGGGGAATGATTTACAAGGGAGAGAAAGTGGTTGGTAAAGATCATGAAATCCAGGTGTTCGTAGGAAATATGGCATTCACTATGGAATTTACGATTGTGGACAGCATCGAAGACTATGTCGACCCGAGGTTATCACAAGTCGTTTTTGGAGCACCCTTTTGTGAAATCCAGGTGTTCGTAGGAAATATGGCATTCACTATGGAATTTACGATTGTGGACAACATCGAAGACTATGTCGACCCGAGGTTATCACAAGTCGTTTTTGGAGCACCCTTTTGTGAAATCACTAATTTGATAGTTGATGACCGGAACAGAATCATGACCTTCGTTGATGGAATTAGGAGGGTTTCGTACCAAACGCCGTATAAGAGAAAAGACCTCAAGGAAATCGATTGTGACGGGCTTGATAGGCTAAGTTCCCAACTTATTTTGTGTGATGATGATGTGCGGAGGGGATGTAAGAACACTTCCGATCTATCATGTGGGTTCTTTAAAGATGTTAGTAAACTTGGTTCTAAGTATCGAGAAGATGTCTTCGAGTTCGAAGACCCGAAGTACTTACACTATGAAAGCGATACTGGCTTAGAAGACGATCTAGAAAGTGAAACCAACGATGAGGTCACGTAGTAACCCATGACCTTGAGTCTAGCTACAAGACTCGTAAATAAAGAAAAGCGCTTTTTAGGAGGCAACCCATGCTTTATGTGATTTTATTTTGTTTGTTTGTTATTTGCTTCCGTATGCATGCTTTATTTTTATTATTGGTAGATCATGTTTCTAAACTAAAAAGTGGAAATACTTTACTTTGTTGTTTGGCCTAGTCTTAACTTCACCAAAAGGTATTTTTGCAAAAGATAAGTGTAAGGGGAAACCCCAAATATGTTTTTAAGAAACAAACCGATCATGATTCTCCACAATATTAAGTGAACATGTATATTCGTATTTGTTAGAGTCAAATGCTTGTATCGAGTCATAATTAAGTTTTGTAGGATTTTCCAGGAAGTAGGACCAAGTTTTTCCAAAAATTTTCCGGAAACTTAACACAAGAATTTCTGCAGGTCACTTCTGACGGCGTCATTAGTTTACTCTTGACGGCGTCACGTGTAAAAATCTGGAAATTTTACCAGTTCTGTTTTTCTAACGGAGTCTTTAAGTTTTTGTTGAATTATTAAGTTTTATAATCTCCAGGAAATCTGCAAACTTCATTCCACAAGCATTATATCTTATTTTGTTTTCTAGGATTTAGTAACTTATGTAGATTGCCGCCGATTTTATGCGAGGTTGCCTTGTCTGTTTTCTCAGGATTTACAGGTTATGTATGGCAAAAAGATGATTATTATTCTGGAAGGGAAGCTTTGATTGTTCATTTTCTTGAAGAAATATCTAACCTGGCCACCTTATTATCCATACCGAGCGAATCAGGGGAGTATTTGATTTCATTCTTTTTACTTTTTCACTTTTACATTCTTTACTTGAACATTGGGGACAATGTTCATCCTAAGTGTAAGGGGAAGGTAAAATGATGATACCTTACAGATACACTTTCGCTTGAGTTTATTTATTTGATGGTAGATGTGTAATAAAACTATGAGAAATACTTGTTAGTGCAATTTTAGCGCCAAATTTAAATTTTTTTACAACATTTAGGAGTGAAACTTTAGCCATAGCAAGCGTCTCATGGATAGGAGATTGTATGACTGGCACATAATCGTACTATTCAGAAAAATTTTCCACTCAAATATGTGAGGTTCGCCTTTAGATTTGATAGGAAAAACATTTACTATTAGTGCTTATGAGTGTACTGGTAGCATTTAGATTCTAGAACTTGCGTTAGTGATGCATCCCGAGACCGCTAGTGAGACTACATTCGTGTGGTAGGATTTACTACATGATAAGAGGCATTAGGATCACCCTTGTGTTAAACCCGTATCATAATTACTTGACCATTTAAGTCATATTACTTGGCTAGTTAAGTCAACTAATTTTTCCCACACCTTAGCGTTGTACTCATTTTTAGTACACGAAACCCCTAGTACACCCCTCCGAGCCTATCTTTTCGTTTCTAACTTTAAGCATTTTACTTAAAGGAAGAATTTGTTACACCCCACTTAAATGTACACCCAAATCGCCTTAGCCTTCCGTGTATGCACTCATCTTTAGTGCATTATTGTTATTTGTTAAACCCTAAGTTAATTATCTAATTGATTACATGGTTGCTAAGTCGAGTCATATCCTTGTACATATTGTTTTGGGATGATTGGGACTCGTGGGTAAAGTACTTATTTCATGGAGTAATGGGGAAGAAAATCAAATATTACCCCCATATGTATGTTAATCTTAAAAGTACTCCAAGTGTTTTAATTATCATAATTCGAGTCATTATATTAGTTATTTGTAAAGTATGTAAAAATTCAAGTGTAAGGGGAATTTTCATTCCCAATGATGTATTATTTTGGATGGTAGGGTAAGAGTGTATGCAAAAAAAGAAAAAAAAAATCGAAAAATCAAGAAAAAGAAAAAAAAATAGAAAAAGAAAAAAAACATGCGGACTACCATCCCTTTTTATTCTATGTTCATTTTATGTTTTTGTTATTTTTGTTATTTTTCATTTATTAGCTTAAGATGAGTCTAGTCTTGGCTTAGCAACGCCATATTGTACATGTAATTAACCAAGATTGTTAGCTCGCCACCAGTAAAGACTGCCTATATCCAACAAAACCGTGTATTTCATATCCCTACACCTAACGTTACAACCCTTTAAAAGACCTCTTTGATATATTATCCTAGGTGCTTACGCCATGTGGTGGAGGTTTGATCCTTTCCCAAGCCTATGGTAATCTATTTTGCTATGACAGGTAGTGAGAGATATCTTCCGTTTCCATATTGTAATTTATACTTTATTACACCCGAGAGATGTGAGTATCTAAACACTATTTGTGAGGTGCTAGCGTATGACCTACGTGCTTGTCTTAGGTCTTTAGTGGAATGATTATTTATTGTAATTACTTTTATATTAGTGTTAAATGACCCTAACTTGTATTTTGATTAGAATAAATGCGCATTTGCTTGAGGACAAGCAAATCTCAAGTGTAAGGGTATATGATGAGGCGAAAAATGAACCACTTTTAGGGGGTCATTTAAGCCCGGAATTGAATTTATTTGATCAAATATTACCCTAAATCGTTCCTTTTGTGATTTTAGGTACTTTGGGAGTGAAATCTAGAAAAGGAAGCAATTCAGACGTTTTTGGAGCATAA
This sequence comes from Artemisia argyi, assembly GCA_030686995.1. Taxonomy (NCBI): domain Eukaryota; kingdom Viridiplantae; phylum Streptophyta; class Magnoliopsida; order Asterales; family Asteraceae; genus Artemisia; species Artemisia argyi. Next base: position 33,481 of record JARVZY010003366.1, on the reverse strand, counting down.
AAGTGAAGAAAACGCCAAAGACTTAATTTTCCATGCTGGGAACAGTGTATGACGGCGTCAAGAAGGCAATCCTGACGGCGTCAAGAGTAAAAACCATGACGACCCAGAAGAAACCTGAAGGCGTTACAAGTCGAGCGTCAAGAGTTAATTGTGTGACGGCCTGAAAAAGGGGACTACATGACGGCGTCAGATGTAGATCTTGGCAGTCCGAGGATTTATTGGGCGGCGAGATGACAGCGTCAGACATTTGTTCTTGACGCCGTCACCTTCTAAAATCTTTATATAGTTTTCTAATTTTCTTTCATTAGAGAGGAACTTGTGTGGAGAAACCCTATGGCCGAACCTTGTACGAATTTTACAGCTTTTCAAGGGTTTTCAACCCTTGAATCCTTACATGTGCTATTGAGATAAGTCTTCTCTTAATTCAATCAATATGTCTATGTGTTGGTTGTCTATATCTTGTGCTTGTCTTGATTTCAACATGCTAGGCTAGATTTATCTTGTGTTTACTTAGATCTAATGAAACCTAGATTTTAATTACGTGTTGATTACTTGTTTATGGTTGTATTGGATGAATGATTTCAATGTTAGGCTTAAGAAAACTGGCAGATCTCCATTGTGTAACATGCTTGAATGTCTTAGGAAACATGAACCGATGTGTACTAGGTTTTATTGTTTGTATTTAATGCATGAGTAAATTCTAATGATCCCATATTAGGAGCTTCTAGCAGGCTCGACATAGGAGTGAAGTAGGCACTCATAGGATTGGGGAAGTAAGTACGCCACCCCATGAATGGTATTAAGGAATACAATCCGTCATCCACGCAACTATAACAAGTAATTAACGTGTAAAAGATATCTAGGGAGTAGTGAAATCTAAGTAAACACATTTCTCCCATATATTGCTTACAACTTTAGTTTAATATAGTTTATTTTCATTTTTAGTATTTTATTTTGATTGCATCTTTAGTATTGGGTTAGTTGATGATGAGGCGAAAAATGATCCGTTTTAGGGGGTCATTTAAGCCCGAATCCGACTTTATTTGATCAATTATTGCCCTAAATCGTTCCATTTGTGATTTTAGGTACTTGGAGAGTGAATTCTGGAAAAGAAGCCATTTTAGACGTTTTTGGAGCATAAAAGTGAAGAAAACGGCAAAGTATCAATTTTCCATGCTGGAAACACTAGGTGACGGCGTCAAGAGTTATACCCTGACGGCGTCAGACATCATGAATAAAATACCGTAGTTGATGACGGCGTCAAAAGTCATCCTGACGGCGTCAAAAGGCCAAGAATAAAATACCGTGGTTGGTGACTACGTCACACAGGCCGTCATAAGTAGATTAAGGCCGTCCCAGGAAGTATTTGGCGGCGAGGTGACGGCGTCACATGGTTGTCTTGACGCCGTCAGCCCAGTTTTCCTATATATAGTTTTCTAGTTTTTTCATTAAAAGGAGAGAAGTTTTGGAGAAACCCTAAAGACGAATTTGGTGCAACTTTTACAGGTTTTTCAAGGGTTCCAAACCCTTGATACCTTGCATTGTAATTGAGATAAGTGTTCTTCTAATTCAATCAATATATCTATGTGTTGGTTGTCTATATCTTGTTCTTGTCTCAATTTCATTTTTGTTATTTTATTTTGATTGCATCTTAGTTTTGGGTTAGTTGAATAGCAACTAATTCCGCCCACTCTTTCAAAACCCGAGATTTTACTTGCTTTTATAAAAACATAAAAATACAAAAATAATCATCTCTCACCTTTAGACCTAGTAATTTAGGCTTTCTAATCCTAGCGACACTATTCCTAAGCTGAACGATCAATCCCCCGGTACTTGTCACTATACTATACTACAACGATCAGGTACACTGCCTGGTGGGGGTTGTAAGCTTCTCGAGATCCCTCGAGAGGTAAAGCCTGTTGCGATTCCCACGCATCAAGTTTTTGGCGCCGCTGCCGGGGAATAGTTATTGTCTAGGTTAGGATTTCTTTTTATTAGGTCTACTTGCTAGATTCCTTTCTAGCAAGATTTTATTTTTATTTTTAGGTCTTCTTTAGTCTATCTCATTTCTTTGTGCCTCTATTAGTAAATTAACCTCATTGACTATTCCGTTGACCATTATGGAAAACGCGAATCCACCCCTTTCCCCTAGAGAAGTGGCTGTGTTACGTGAACAGATTGAGAGTGAGATTAGGGAGCTTAGAGAGCTTAATAGGTTGGTTAAGATTGAACTCGAACATACATTTAGTGACCTAGCAACCGCCTTGTATTCAAATAAGGACCTAGGGCCTAATGACTTTGTGAATATTGTTGAGAGACTAGAAGAGGAGGCAATGGATCCGAAGCTTAACGACTACTTTAATCTATACCCCACTAAGGAGGAGATTGCATATTATAATAATCTTATTGATAACCCGCGATCTCCTTTCACCATAATTGAACCTAAGATCAAGAGAGGCGATCCTAAGAATGCTAAGATACCATGTATGATTAGATATAGGCACATTAGCAATGCTTACATTGACTTTAAATCTCCAATCAACATTATGTCCTCAACGGTTTATAATGATATAGTGAACACAAGACTTGAACCTAGAAGGGATCCCAAGTACCCCGGTGGAGTTTGTAACTTTGTCGGGAGAGTTAAAGGTTTACGTGTCTTTGTTGGTAATTTCACTTTTGTCACCGACTTTATGATTGTGGAGGATCTTGCTAATGTTATTGATTGTTGATTATCCAATGTTGTGTTTGGCAAACCATTTGTTGAGGAGTCTAAGTTAGAATATGATGAGGTAGAAGGCACGATCCGATTTGCAAGTAACACCAATAGTATCACTTATAGGATGCCCAATAGGATGAAAGAATTTCGCTTTATATCTCGTTTGGATAAGGACAACGTTGGTGCTTTTGAGGATATTAATGAGAAGGATAAGAAAAAGGGCATGGACTATGTATGGGAAAAAGGAGTCTTTACTACAAAGATTGCTTGGCCCTTGGACCAAGGTATAAAGTCGATGAAGAATTTGCCCAAATGATTATGGGGGCGATTGAGAAAAAGGTGATTGGTTTCTACAAGGAATATCTACAATCGGAAAGTGGAACCAATGATGAGATCACGTAGTAACCCATAGCCTTGAGTCTAGCTACAAGACTCGTAAATAAAGAAAAGCGCTTCTTGGGAGGCAACCCATGTTTGTGTGATTTTATTTGTTTGATTGTTATTTGCTTCCGTATGCATGTTTTATTTTTATTGTTGGTTGATCATGTTTCTCAATTTAAAATGTGAAAATACTTTACTATGTTGTTTGGCCTAGTCTTAACTCCAACCTAAAAGTATTTTTGCAAAAAATAAGTGTAAGGGGAAACCCAAAATATGTTTTTAAGAAACAAACCGATCATGATTCTCCACAATAATAAATGAGCATGTATATTCGTATTTGTTAGAGTCAAATGCTTGCATTGAGTCATAATGAAGTTTTGCAGGATTTTCCAGGAAGTAGGACCAAGTTTTTCCAGAAATTTTCCAGAAACTTAACATAAGAATTTCTGCAGGTCCATTCTGACGGCGTCAGAGTTTACTCTTGACAGCGTCAGGAGTTAAAAATCTGGAAATTTTACCGGTTTTGTTTTTCTAACGGAGTCTTATGGTTTTTGTGAATTATTAAGTTTTATAATCTCCAGGAAATCTGCAAACTTCATTCCACAAGCATTATATCTTACTTTGTTTTCTAGGATTTAGTAACTTATATAGGATGCCGCCGATTTTACGCGAGGTTGTCTTGTCTATTTTGCCAGGATTTACAGGTTATGTTTGACAAGGAGATGATTTATATTCTGGAAGGGAAGCTTTGATTGTTCGTTTTCTTGGAAGAAGATTTAACCTGGCCAACCTAAAATCCATACCGAGTGAATCAGGGGAGTATTTGATTTCATTCTCTTTACTTTTTCTCTTTTACATTCTTTACTTGAACATTGGGGACAATGTTCATCTTAAGTGTAAGGGGAGGGTAAAAAGATGATACCTTACATATGCACTTTCGCTTGAGTTTGTTTTGTTTGATAGTAGATGTGTAATAAAACTACGAGAAATACTTGTTAGTGTAATTTTAGCGCCAAATTTAAATTTTTTTACAACATTTAGGAGTGAAACTTTAGCCATAGCAAGCGTCTCATGGATAGGAGATTGTATGACTAGCACATAACCGTACTTTCAGAAAAATTTTCCACCCAAATATGTGAGGTTCGCCTTTAGATTTGATAGGAAAAGCATTTATTATTAGTGCTTATGAGTGTACCGGTAGCATTTAGATTCTAGAACTTGCGTTAGTGATGCATCCCGAGACCGCTAGTGAGACTACACTCGTGTGGTAGGATTTACTACATGATAAGAGGCATTAGGATCACCCTTATGTTAAACCCGTATCATAATTACTTGACCATTTAAGTCATATTACTTGGCTAGTTAAGTCAACTAATTTTTCCCACACCCTTAGCGTTGTACTCATTTTTAGTACACGATACCCCTAGTACACCCCTCCGAGCCTATCTTTTCGTTTCTAACTTTAAGCATTTTACTTAAAGGAAGAATTTGTTACACCCCACTTAAATGTACAACCAAATCGCCTTAGCCTTCCGTGTATGCGCTCATCTTTAGTGCATTATTGTTATTTGTTAAACCCTAAGTTAACTTTCTAATTGATTACATGGTTGCTAAGTCGAGTCATATCCTTGTACATATTATTTTGGGACGATTGGGACTCATGGGTAAGTACTTATTTTATGGAGTAATGGGGAAGAACATCACTTATTACCCCCATATGTACGTTAATCTTAAAAGTGCTCCAAGTGTTTTGATTTTCTTAAATCGAGTCATTAGATTAGTTTAATGTAAAATATGTAAAGATTCAAGTGTAAGGGAAATGTTCATTCTCTATGATGTATTATTTTGGATGGTAGGGTAAGAGTGTATGCAAAAAAAAAAAAAAAAAAAAAAAAAAAAAAAAAAAAAAAAAATCGAAAAAATCAAGAAAAAGAAAAAAAAAATAGAAAAAGAAAAAGAGAAAAAACATACGGACTACCATCCCGTTTTTCATTTTATGTTTTTGTTATTTTTCATTTATTAGCTTAAGTCGAGTCTAGTCTTGGCTTAACAACGCCATATTGTACATGTAATTGACCAAGATTGTTAACTCGCCACCAGTAAAACTTCCTTTATCCAACAAAACCGTGTAATTCATATCCCTATACCTAACGTTACAACCCTTTAAAAGACCTCTTTGATAGTTTATCCTAGGTGCTTACGCCATGTGGTGGAGGTTTGATCCTTTCCCAAGCCTATGGTAATCTATTTTGCTATGACAGGTAGTGAGAGATATCTTCCGTTTCCATATTGTAATTTACACTTTATTACACCCAAGAGATGTGAGTATCTAAACACTATTTGTGAGGTGCTTGTGTATGACCTCCGTGCTTGTCTATTGGTCTTTAGTGGAACGATTATTTGTTGTAATTACTTTTATATTAGTGTTAAATGACCCCTAACTTGTCTTTTGAGTAGAATAAAAACGCATTTGCTTGAGAACAAGCAAATCTCAAGTGTAAGGGTATATGATGAGGCGAAAAATGATCCGTTTTTAGGGGGTCATTTAAGCCCGAATCCGACTTTATTTGATCAATTATTGTCCTAAATCGTTCTATTTGTGATTTTAGGTACTTGGAGAGTGAATTCTGGAAAAGAAGCCATTTTGGACGTTTTTGGAGCATAAAAGTGAAGAAAACGGCAAAGTATCAATTTTCCATGCTGGAAACACTAGGTGACGGCGTCAAGAGTTATACCCTGATGGCGTCAGACATCATGAATAAAATACCGTAGTTGATGACGGCGTCAAAAGTCATCCTGACGGCGTCAAAAGGCCAAGAATAAAATACCGTGGTTGGTGACTGCGTCACACAGGCCGTCATAAGTAGATTAAGGCCGTCCCAGGAAGTATTTGGCGGCGAGGTGACGGCGTCACATGGTTGTCTTGACGCCGTCAGCCCAGTTTTCCTATATATAGTTTTCTAGTTTTTTCATTAAAAGGAGAGAAGTTTTGGAGAAACCCTAAAGACGAATTTGGTGCAACTTTTACAGGTTTTTCAAGGGTTCCAAACCCTTGATACCTTGCATTGTAATTGAGATAAGTGTTCTTCTAATTCAATCAATATATCTATGTGTTGGTTGTCTATATCTTGTTCTTGTCTCAATTCCATTATGCTAGGCTAGATCTCCTTTGTGTTTGCTTAGATCTAATGAAACCTAGATATTGATTATGTGTTGATTACTTGTTTATTCTTGTTGTGGATGAATGATTTATATGTTAGGCTTAAGAAAACTGGCAGATCTCCAAATGGTAACATGCTTGAACGTCTTAAGAAACAGGAACCGAGGCGTACTAGGTCTTTATTGGTTGTATTTAATGCATGAGCCACTGTTTACAATCCCTATAGTTGTGCTGGGTCATGGTGTAGGAGGAGATAAGAGCTCATAGAATTGGGGAGTTATGTATGCCACCCCATGAATGGTATTAAGGAATACGATCCGTCATCCATACAATTATAACAAGTAATTAACGTGTAAAAGATATCTAGGGAGTAATGAAGTCTAAGTAAACACATTTTCTCCAATCACTGCTCACAACCTTAGTATAATTAGTTTATTTTCATTTTTGTTATTTTATTTTGATTGCATCTTAGTTTTGGGTTTGTTGAATAGCAACTAATTCCGCCCACTCTTTCAAAACCCGAGATTTTACTTGCTTTTATAAAAACATAAAAATACAAAAATAATCATCTCTCACCTTTAGAACTAGTAATTTAGGCTTTCTAATCCTAGCGACACTATTCCTAAGCTGAACGATCAATCCCCCGGTACTTGTCACTATACTATACTACAACGATCAGGTACACTGCCTGGTGGAGGTTGTAAGCTTCTCGAGATCCCTCGAGAGGTAAAGCCTGTTGCGATTCCCATGCATCAGTTGACTAGCAACTAATTCTGGCCAAATCCTTCAAACCCGAGATTTTTACTTGCTTTCTAAAAAATCTAAAAATACAAAAAAAGAATCATCCCTCATCTCTAGATCTAATCTTTAGGTTTTCTAATCCTAGCGACACTATTCCTAGCTGAACGATCAATCCCCCGGTACTTGTCATTATACTATACTACATCGATCAGGTACACTGACTGGTGGGGGTTGTAAGCTTCTCAAGATCCCTTGAGAGGTAAAGCCTGGTGCAATCCCTATGCATCAGTGGTGATGGATCCCGCGGGCAAACGCTCAAGCCATTGGCTAGCTTGACTCTCTAGCTGTAACATCAAGGTCTATAGAATCTACGGTTTTAAGGAAGTCCTTGAGATATTGATTTGGAGCTTTGGAACGAAGTCCATGGAATGCACATCCGCTTTGCACCAATCGGATGGTGTCGGATCGCAAGGGAGACACATTGGCTCCGGTGAGCTCAATAGTGTTTCGATAGCCTTGGTGGCTATGTCAGGAGTACTCTCCTAGGGTTCGGGGCCTAAGAGGTTGGTTAGCTAGTGGTGGGTTTTGTGGGTGGTGTTATTGTGGTGGGATGATGGGTTCAAAGATGTTACCATCGTCCATGATGTCGGATGGTGAAGAGTTACGAACAAAAACACGAAGAAATAAGATATACTAAAGAGAACCTAAAAAATAAAAATAAAATCTTACTAGAAAGGAATCTAGCAAGTAGACTGATTGATGCTAAACCGTCAACTTATATTGACCAAGTAAATGGTCAACAAAGTCAAAGAGCCTAGACCAATGCTTCCGGGTAATAAAGGGTTTCCCCGGGTCGTTATGTCCCGACGAGGTGTGAATGGTATTTAAAACGGGTTTGTGATCGGGTGAATTTGGACAGGAAAAGGTATATAAGGGTTTTGAATTATTACACTAAGGAAATACGAGTGAGAACGATCTAAACGAACTATATTACTAATAACGTGAAACCTATTTAACCTAAAACGTAAGCTACAAATTTAAAATCAGAATTTGCTTAAAGATAAGCAGAAAAATAAGCCAAACGGCTTAAATAGAAGCTATCACTTTATTTATGTTTTTGGTTTTTCTTTATTTTACAAACTAATTTTACTTACGTAACCTAAATTAAAAAAACGTAAAAGTTATTTAAATAAAACGCGAGTTAAAATCAAAATAAACGCGAGTGCGCAAATTAAAACGTAAATTTTATGCTACGCTAATCCTACGAACATGAAAATTATATTTTTACGGGCCTAAAGATAAAAGAAAATTATTAGAAAAATAAAATAATTTTTTATAACTATTTAATTAATTATTATTAATTAAAAACTATTTATATTAATTAGACTAAATATACTAAATTAAATTATTATATATACTAAATGAAAACTTAAATTTATAAAACTTTTTATACAAATACCTTATACTAACAGAAACTTAAAAAAAAATATATAAAAACTTATGAGTGCTTATAAATAAGCAGTACAAAGATTTCTTTTTGGCTTTTTTATTTAAAACTAATAAAACTAAAATTAATTATTATAACTATTAAATGAGAAGTAGAATTTTTGGAAAAATTTACACAAGTACTATGAAGTAGCAGAAACCTAGGAAAAATAAAAGGAGGGGGAAACAGCTAGAAATAAGCTGGAAAATAAGCTGAAGCAGCTTATTAAGCCAAAGGGGAAAAACAAGGTTAAAAGGCTTGGGGTGTAGAAGCATGACAAGAAAAGACCCAAGGGCACTTTGGCATCCAGTTACATACTATCACCCATATAAGGGAGAGGTCTCAGGTTCGACCCCTACCTCTCCCTTTTTGCAATTTATTTTTTTGTTTTCAATTTTCTTATTACAAAACTGTGAAACAAGTAAAAATAATACACTTTAATAAAGACATTTTTTTTTAGATTACAAAAATAAGCACCGTGGGAGCTTTTTAGCACCACAGTTAACACTAATAAGCTAAAAAGAATTTTTGAAGCTGGAAAAGCTAATAAATAAGATTTACACTGAACACTTAAGAAAATAAAAAGCTAACTGATAATAAGGGGAACCAAAATAAACAGAAACAAGTGAATTAGCATTAGAATAAGCCAATCAAACAGGAATAAGCAAATCCAATCTCCCACTCAGATGAGCAGGTCTGCAAGCCTATTCCAAGCTTGATTTCACACTTATCCAAGAAGCTAGAGGGCAAATGGGAACTGGAATCAGCAAGTGGGGCATATGGGCTTCTCAAAGAACCAAAGTACTCAGCTTAATCCTCACTGGACAAGCCACAATGAGCTTATGAACTTGGCTCCATCATACTGAGCACTCAGTACCTTGGATGACATGGCCCAAGAATTAAGCCATTTGCAGGCTTATCAAATAAGCTTGGAGATGGTTTATGAGCCTTGAACCATTGAGGTTGGTGGTTGAACTATCTAAAAGTCCCAAACACTCAGCTTAAGCCTCACAGATAAGCACTTGAAGAGCTTATGAAAATCAGGCAATAAGCCTGGTGCAGGGCAACAGATGGCCAATGGGTCAACTTCAAGCCATGATTAAGCTACCTAGAAAAAATCCTAAAATTAAGCTACTAATGGATTCTGAAAGTTAAGCTATCCTATTCTAAGTTGTACAAATTTCAAGGCCTGACCTTAAACAGAAAAATCAAGAAAATTCACCCAAATTTTGGATTTCAGCAAGAACTTGACATTTGACTTTTTGAGATTTTCACCTAAGTTGACTATAATGAGTTTTCAGGGCTCCTAATTGCTCAATTAAGTTACACTAACCCTAAATGAACCTAAATCTACCTATATTACCCACTTATGAATTGAAATTGAGGTTTTGATTCACAAAGTCTTCAACAGATAAGCTGTTGAAGAAGTAAATGTATGATTTTGACTTATTTTGTTATTACCACTGATTTTAAACTTTGAATAGGCTAATAAAACCTAATGAAACATATCTAATGCAAAAATAACAACTAAAATCTACTAAATCACATAGTTTTCCCCTGAACCAAACACTCCCTTTTGTCCTAACTGATTTGAGATTTTTGAAACAAATGGACATTTTAAGCTATAGAGCTGATACACCATAATCTACTATGATTTGAGAAACTAAATTAAGCACAAAAGTACAGATACATAAGCCAAAAGGTACAGCTACAGTATAATGTGGAAAACTTGAAAAAATGAGACTTACAACATGCTATCAAGCTGCAAACATAAAACCAAGGTTCAAGAAACACATTCCTACACCTCCCCTGAGGCACTAAACCACTTCATCATCCTGCATTCCAGCTTCTTACTCTTCTTCTTGGAATTTTTATTTTATCACTATTTATAAATTATTTTTGCTTGTATTTTGAGTAAACTAAAATTTAAACTGAAAATGGAGTTGCTTAAACTCAGAACTTATATTAAAAAGAAACAGATTACAACATGGAGTCCAATTGGAAATTACAAATTACAAACATTTAAATAAACTAAAAATTACACTAAAAAAACTATTCTTTGGTCTGCTCCTTCATTATCTTCTTATATGGACCCTTTAGGGTTTCTTGGACACTTCCCACTCTGGTTCTCAACCTTAGGATCAATGCAATTTAATCATGGCCCTCAATTAGTTTTTGGCGGGAAAATTGAGATTGAACCATTTGGCAGTTAGCTTATGTTTGGGAGGTGAGTTTTGTTGTTTTGCTGTTGTTTGGATGTGTAGGAGAGGAGGGGGTTGAGTGTGCAGAAGGGTAGCAGGTTTAGGGGTTATGATGGTGGTTTTGGAGTATACTGTAAGTGGGGTGTGAGGTGGAGAGGATGAGGGTCAAACGGGGTCAAAGTTGGGGGGTAATATTATTAAAACCGGATGGGGTGTATTGGTGGGCTAGGGATTGGAAGCTGGGCTTTTGGAGTGGGTTGGGTTTATTTATTTTGGGTCAATGGAGTAATACACATTGGTCAGTTTGGTTTGTTTAAAGAAAAAAGCACAAGGACCAATTTTGTATTTGATGGAATTTTGAGGGGCTGATTTTGCCATTTCCCTTAATATATAACAAGGACCATACATGCCAAGTATAAATAACCTGCAATTTTTTAAAATTTTCACCCAGGGACTGAAAGTGGCAAATTATGAACTCCAAGGACCATTGTTGACTTTTTCCATCCAAAATAATTGCTCAGGGGTCATTCCTGTCAATTTTGAAAGTACAGGGACCTAAATTGTAATTTTCTCAAACTTTTTACCCAAGGATCAAATTTGATAACTTTTGACTTTTAAATGCCTTGGGTTGACTTTTCTTTCATTTTAAACCTTCAGGGACTAGTTTTGTCAATTTTTGAAACTTGAGGGACTGAAACTGCCAATTATGCAAACTTTGTTCGTTTTTCATTTGTTCTTAAACATTTTGCATCTAAAACATATAAAACACACTTTTGGAATAATCTCTGTATTTTGATGCGTTTTTGAGTGTTTTTGGATGTTTTGGCAGTTCAAATACGATAAAAATGATGAGTATTTACACACTCATCATAGACCTAATAAAAAGACATTCTAACCTAGACAATAACTATTCCCCGTCAACGGCGCCAAAAACTTGATGTGTAGGGATTGCACCAGGCTTTACCTCTCAAGGGATCTCGAGAAGCTTACAACCCCCACCAGGCAGTGTACCTGATCGATGTAGTATAGTATAATGACAAGTACCAGGGGATTGATCGATCAGCTAGGAATAGTGTCGCTAGGATTAGAAAACCTAAAGACTATGTCTAGAGATGAGGGATGATTCTTTTTGTATTTTTATATTTTTGTAAAAGCAAGTAAAAATCTCGGTTTTGAAGGAGTTGGGCGGAATTAGTTGCTAGTCAACTAACCCAATTACTAAGATGCAATCAAAATAAAATACTAAAAATAAAAATAAACTATATTAAACTAGTGGTGTGAGCAATATATGGGAGAATTGTGTTTACTTAGATTTCACTACTCCCTAGATATCTTTTACATGTTAATTACTTGTTACAGTTGCGTGGATGACGGATTGTATTCCTTAATACCATTCATGGGGTGGTGTACTTACTTCCCCAATCGTATAAGCACCTACTTCACTCCTATGTCGAGCCGGCTAAGAAGCTCCTAACATGGGATCATTAGAATTTGCTCATGCATTAAATACAACCAATAAAACCTAGTACACATCGGTTCATGTTTCCTAAGACGTTCAAGCAAGTTACACAATGGAGATCTGCCAGTTTTCTTAAGTCTAACATTGAAATCATTCATCCATTACAACTATAAACAAGTAATCAACATATAATTAACATCTAGGTTTCATTACATCTAAGCAAACACATGATAGATCTAGCCTAGCATGTTGAAATCAAGACAAACATAAGATATATTCAAACAACACATAGACATATTGATTGAATTGAAAGAGGACTTATCTTAATTGAACATGAAAGGTTTCAAGGGGTAAAAACCCTTGAAAATACTGTAAAATACGACCTAGGGTTTCACAAGTTCGGCCCTAGTATTCTCCACACAAGTTCCTCTCTAATGAATGAAAAATAGAAAAGTATATATAGTTTTTCTGAGGTGACGGCGTCAAGAACAAATCTCTGACGCTGTCATCTCGCCGCCAAATAATTTCTCGGACTGCCTAGATCTGGGTTTGACGCCGTCATGTGTACACCTTATGCAGGCCGTCACCAAAAATACTCTTGACGCCCTTCTCTTGACGCCTTCAGGTTTTCACTGGGTCGTCATGGATTTTACTCCTAACGCCGTCAGGATTTTCTTCTTGACGCCGTCAGGTACTGTTCTCAGCATGGAAAATTAAGTCTTTGCCGTTTTCTTCACTTTTATGCTCCAAAAACGTCCAAAATGCTTCCTTTTCCAGAATTCACTTCCAAAGTACCTAAAATCACAAAAGGAATGATTTAGGGCAATATTTGATTAAATAAATTCAATTTCGGGCTTAAATGACCTCCTAAAAGTGGTTCATTTTTCACCTCATCAACTGTCTTCAGGGGGCAAGACAAAAAAGTAATGGACACCCATGATCCATTCAAGTTCGCTGACTTTGGTATCTCTGAACTGGATGAACTTCGACCAATCATTACCAAGAAGTCAAATGTGGTGGTTCCTAATCTCTTGAAATCACTGGAGCTCAGGTATAAAGGACTGATGGATATGCCTAAAGCTCTTGGAATTCCCTTTCTACTTCCTGCTCCATCTACTCAAGATGCTCCTCCAAAGGTCTCCAAAAGGAAGAGGAAGCAAATTGAATCAGAACCTGAGATCAAGGTCCCTGGACTGGACTGTGACAGATCTCTTCCTGAAGGAATCACCTTCATGAACAATGTGGTGTTTGAAGTTCCTTAGAGAGGTATGTGCTTCACTGATGAGTATGGAAACCCTGCTTTCCAAAGATGGTCAGACATTGACAAGGCAGGGATTAAGGCGATGCTTATGTACCTAATGCTGGCTTCTCCTGTTAGGTGTGCTGAAAATGTAAGGTTCTGCCAGGACCTTAAATCTAAGATTGAGGAGCACCCTGAAAGACACCTCCTGAGATCCAAGAAGGCAAAGCTTGAAGCTCTTGGTTACCAACTGAATATCTGAATTTCCATCAACTATCTTTCTTTTGTGTTTTTGTAATTTTTCATAGGATTTGTAATATTTATTAATGAACAATGATGTTTCTTTTAAGTTACAAGTGTCCTAAGTTAATTACATCAACACTCAGTGAAGAGAAGAAGAACCCTGACTACTCACACTGAATCAATACACACTTAGGCTATTTGTATATCCAAATAGGGGGAGACTGTTGGGTCACTGAATTCCCCAAGCTTCCTTTAAACTCGGATTTGAACATAAAATAACCTAAGTGTCTATTATCCGTATATACAAACAAGTCACTGAGTGAACAGTACCTCAGTGAGTCATCTTCAGGATGCTTGGAGCGAGTCTATGTTGAAAGGTTCACCATTCAGTGATGCGGAACTCAGTGTATGGAATCTAAGCCAAGAAGAAGATGATGGGTTCAGTGAGGATGACAATAACTCACTGAACCCCCAGGACTCCTCAACAACTATTACATACTGAAGAATGAAGACTGAAGACCTGAAGACTGAAGTATGGGTGGGACAAGGCGGGAAAAGTTTGAACGTATCAACAGGTGACCTCATCTACGTGAAGTCAAACTTTCCCTGAAAGGCATCATGTCAGGATGGTGTCATTACTGTGCACTGGAAAGACACATTGTCTTATTCCCAAAATAGTCTATTGTAACAGAGACAAAATACGTAAGTATTTTTGTCTCTACTAGTTAGGTCATCTTTTGTCTTTATCAGTAAAGTTGTAAATTACTTGTGTATAAATAGGTAGCATAAGTGAGGAGTAAAAGTTGACAAGTTTGTGCATTTAATAAGAAGCATTCACAAACCACTTTTACTCCTCCAAAGAACAACACAATCCCTGAGATAGCTTAGTGTGACCTTATAGTTGTCACTCAACGTTGTTTGAGTTTAGAGAGGAGTCCACACCATACTTGTCATTTCAATCCCAAGTGTTATTCCGCAAACGTTGAAAAACATCGTGTCTCTTTTCTTACGTTTTATCTTTGTTGTTGTTAATCTTATTTATCTGAGTTAAAAGTCATGGAACTTGGTTAGGTTAATTCTTTAGTTAACTATTAACTTAGTAAATGGGACCAACACTCTCATTGAATTCAAGCTTAGCTTGGATATGAGAGTTTATTGTCATTCTAATGGGGATAATATATCGAAATTATCCCCATCAAGAAGCTGAAGATGTTATCATGTAATCTAGTTGGTATGAGTAATCTTGTAACATTTTTATTCATTATTATTAATGAAGTTCTAATTTATTTTTATCAAGATTTGCTTAATTTCATGGATCAACAAGTGGTATCAGAGTGGGTGGATTTTTCTTTAATCCAGATCCGATCTATGACAATGATAACATTCAAAGCAAAAGCAATAAATGTGAATCTTCATAAACTGCTACTGCTAGAGCAATTTTTGAGGGGGAGAAACACATTTATTTATGAGTGATAAACAGAAACATATCCTTATCTTAACCACTCTCTCATATACAAATCCAACCAACACCACAAAAACTGTTCAATCTTATGAACAACCCAGATCCTTACTCTGATAAAAAATAATACAAGATCACCAGATCCTATCCTTTCATCGTCATCAACAAAAAAACACTCAAAATCGAAACAAAAACACACTACTGATTAGATATAATCAGTCAAAACATAAAAATCTTATCACTACACAAACAAAAAAAATCGTCACATTCAAAACCATCTAAAGATGAAAACCATCACCATCACCCACAAAACCTGCTTAGATCTAAATACCACCATCACCAAATCCAAAAAAAAAAAAACGTCATTCTCATTATCACAAGAACACATATCCATATTTACTCCTCAAAAGCACAACACCACTAAAAACCTATATCCAACAATCCAAAAAAAACACCACACCCAACTATTAATCGACGAATGCAACTGCTGTGGTGGCGGTGGTTATCGACACCATCAAAACCTTTTTTAAACTCAATCATCGAACCCAAAGATTGAAAAGAAGATTTGTTGATTGGGTTTATTCAGTTTTAATTAAAATCGATATGATGTTTGAGATTATAAGCATTTGAAATGCTGTGGTAACTGGTGCCTGATGGTCTTGTGATGATATGATGAAGTTATGATATTGAACATCATAATCTGATGAAGATTTGGGTCAGGTGATGTTTGTGACTCAGTGAGTAAAAGGTTTAGATCGTGAGCTGAGCTGGGATTTGGAGTTACTGGTGTCGATTCTTTTGATTATGTGTTTTTTGTTTTGGGATGTGTTTTGAATGGTGTGATAAAGGTACCTGCAGCTACTGATAATTAAATCTGTTGTTGAAGCTGAAATTGGTTATCAGTTCATGTTAGGAATCAATTTTTTGTGTTTACATTGCAGAGAGATGAGGGTGAGAATAGCTGTTAAACGAGCTATCAGGGAGTGGTATGATGCTTGTCTAATAAGGCAATGCAAATCAGTGGGTATGTGTCAGGCAGATAAACCTGATCCAGGGAGTGATAGGATGACAACATGACTCACTATGAGTGAAAAGAAAATGGATATTTCATGTTGAACCTGAGATTAATGGTTGGTGATAATTGTGGTATAAAGGATATGATGATTTCCTTTTGGGCTGAGCCTGAAGGAAGGGAAATTATTTGATGACTGATCAAAATTTATCAGGGTGTGTTACAATTCAGGGTGTGTTAACAAGGTTTTTAGGCTGAGATTTTGCATCAGTGTGTATATACAAACTGATAAACAAAATGGTTTATCAGACTGCGGTAGTTTAATGGTGCTGGTAATTTTAGGCTAATGGTGTCTATTAAAGAAGCGTAGCGGTAGCGTGATGGGCCCATAATATGTCTTGGCATTAGGGGCTGATAAATCAAGTGTCAAGTGGTTCAAGTCATGAGTCACTGGATGGTTTCTTTCAGGTTGAGCCTGAGAGTTATAGGATTTACGAGTAGGCTGATGTTTGTAACTCAGGGTTTCAAGGTGGAATTCAGGTTGATCCTGAATCAGGTTTAACACCTTTGTTTTTGTTAAACTGATTAAGGATGTATTGGTGAAAACAATGGGAAAGTCAGGAGGACTTTCATACTACAGTGGGTTAAAGATCATAGGTTGATGGTTTGTGGGATAAGTCTTTGCAAGTCAAGGGATGGTATCATCAAGTAACAATCATAGTATCAATTGTTGTTAAAAGCCATTAAGGGTTATCAAAATTCTTAAATTCAAAATATGCGTTAAATATCGCAAATTTTGAGGGGGAGAATAAGCATCTTCAAATGGTGATCTTAATCATCTACATGGTTGAACATGAATGATATGAACCTGGAAAGTCCCTGATACACAACGGACCCTTTAACCCAACCTATACTCGTACTCTGTTATATATACCGTAACATTTTTTTAACAACTTAAAAATATGAACACTTTGTTTTGCTAACAAAATAGCTTATAAAACAAAAATATATCTTTAGCTACAAATAGTTTTATTAAAAACACTTTACGAATTATTGGAGATTAGGTTACTAGTTGGCCCAACTCAGTTGTACAAGCTTGGGCCAACTTATATAATATGTCAAAATACTACTTAATAATTTGCAGTGACTATTAAAGTACAAGGACCTAGTTATACTAATTAGAAAGTATAAGGACGTGATATGTAAATATTTTGTATTTCAGTTGTAACGGTTAGGAGTTCTTTAAATACTCCTTCCCGTTTCTCATTTTGTACTGATTTTCAATAATGAATGATAATCCTTTCACAATTCTATATGGTATCAGAGCCTTGAGCTCGATCATAAAACCCTAAACCCTATCAAAAATCCCAAATAACATTTCAAAACCTGATGATTGTGAATCGATCATAATGATTTTGATTCTTTTGTATTGAATCGTGTTCTTGATTGATTTTAATGATCAATTAAGTTTGTTACACAGTTAATTCAGTTAGAAATCCGTTTTTTGAAGCTTTCTTGATTGTTGACATCATCAATGGCGATTCCACCACCACCACCAGTTAGACAAGCCCAAAATGTTACTAACATTGTTAATGATCCTCTATACATTGCTAGTTCTGATCACCCGGACAAGGCATTAACAAATACGCAATTCAATGGTTCTAATTTTCATGGCTGGAGCAGAAATGTCAAAATGGCTTTGGGTGCAAAATTAAAGTTGGGATTCATTGATGGTTCTTGCAATAAGCCTAGTGCAGATGATGTAGATTTACAAAGATGGATAAGGTGTGATTACATGGTTACATGTTCGATTCTCAATTCCATGGTTAATGAGTTGTCAGATGCATTTCTTTATTCCCAATTTGCTTGTGAACTGTGAAAAGAAATTGCAAAGAGATATGGGCAGAGTA
This sequence comes from Artemisia argyi, assembly GCA_030686995.1. Lineage (NCBI taxonomy): Eukaryota > Viridiplantae > Streptophyta > Magnoliopsida > Asterales > Asteraceae > Artemisia > Artemisia argyi. The sequence continues at coordinate 15,470 of JARVZY010003366.1, read as the reverse complement.
ATGGTCCACTGATCTATCAATTGGAGAGGGAATTAAGTCAGATAACTCAAGGTAATCTCACAATTGCTGCATATTTTAAAAAACTTAAGAAGTGTTGGGATGAATTGCAAAATCTTAATGGTATGCCTACTTGTAATTGTGGCAAAATGTTGGAATGTACTTGTGATGTCTTTATTGAAAGAGATAGCAACTCAAAGCTTATTTAGTTCTTGATGAAATTAAGTGATGGATATGAGATTGTCATAAGTCAAATCTTAGCAATGGATCCATTACCTAGTGTGAATAAGGCTTATTACATTGTTCAACAAATTGAAAAACATAAACAAGTCACTAATCATGTCTGAACCAACTGCTTTCTTTGCTAACATGAACAACAAAGGGGACAATTTTGTGAAAAGAGATGTTAAGAACAATAGAAGTGATTTGAGGAATGAAGTGAAAAGGTTGTGTACTCATTGTTATCAAGAGGGACATATTGTGGAATAATGTTTTGAAAAGATTGGTTATCCTGATTGGTATAAAGGGAAAAAGGCAAAGAAGTTTGGTAAACTTGCAGCCCATGTCAATTCTGGTTTTGATGAGCATTTTCATGGGGAGTCTCCTTTTGATATGGGTAATGAAAATGAGGTTGGACTTGGTCAAAATGGTGGTGTGGATAAGAAGTTAGTTGCAGCTGTGTGTCAAAAAATGATAAAAATGTTCAAAGGGAAAAATGTTGTGGAGGAGAGAAACTATGCTAGTACTTCTCATGCAGGTATAATGTGCCTTTTCACTGCCTCTTTTGCCTTATTTTGGCATCCTTGTATAGACATTAAGTTCGACTGAATCAATGATACAGGAGCCTCTGATCACATGACACCAAAGAAAATTCTATTTATCTCAACCAAAACCTTTACAAAACCAATAATTGTTAATTTACCAGATGGTACTTTCAAAACTGTTACCATAATTGGTGAAGTATAATTGACACCTAATTTGATTCTCACAGATGTCTTTTATGTTCCTGAATTCCAACTAAATTTACTCACAGTTGGAAAATTGATTCAAACAAACAATCTTACTGCTCACTTTTATCCCAATGATTCCATGTTTCAGGACCCTACAACTAAAGAGATGCAACTGCTGATAAAGGTTCAAGATGCCTTTATATCTGCAAACCAACCACTGACATAGCTACATTTTCTAATAGTGTTTCTAAATTCAAAAATTCTTGCAAAAATTCCTTTCCTACTGTTTGTTTCAATAAAACTGCTTTTAGCAATTCTGTGTGCAAACAATATGTTGATGTACATACATTTCATGCTAGACTTGGTCACAGTTCTGTATCAAAATTGCTTCATATCCCTATTTGTGAATCAATGTATTTGAAATTTTTTTCATGTGAATGTTGTATGCTATCTAAAAGTCATAGGTTGCCTTTTCAGTTGAGTGAATCTAAGTCTACAATAGCTTTTGAGTTGATACATATGGATTTATGGGGTCCTTACAAGAAACCAGCTTTAAATGGAGCCCATTACTTCTTCACTATTATAGATGACTACACAAGGGCTACATGGACATATTTGGTTCATACCAAAAGTCAAATCCCTGCACTAATCACTTCCTTCTTGGCCTGCATAGAAACTCACTTTCAAGCTAAAGCAAAGTTCATTAGGTTTGATAATGGGATTGAGATAGTCAATAGGGAATGTAGTGCATTGTTTCAGCTTAAAGGAATTGTACATCAGAAGTCTATAGTCTATAATCCACAGCAAAATGGAGTTGTAGAAAGAAAAAACAGACATTTGTTAGACACTGCGAGGTCAATTAGGCTTTATGCTAATTTACCTATTCAGTTTTGGGGTAATTGCGTTTTAGCAGCCACATACCTCATTAATAAGATGCCTATGAAAAATCTGAATTGTAAACCTCCCTATGAAGTACTGCACAACAAACAACCAAATTATGCCAATTTGAGAGTTATTGGTTGTTTGGGTTATGCAGCAGTGACAAAACCTCATAAAGATAAGTTTTATAATAGAGGGATCAAGTGTATTTTGTTAGGCTATCCACATAATCAAAAAGGGTATAAGATGTACAATATGGTGACTAAGGAAGTATTTTTAAGTAGAGATGTTTTGTTTGATGAAAAGGTTTTCCCATTTAAGGAAGTCATTTCTACATCTTTCACCAGTACTCCTAGCATGCCCACATTTGTTAATTTACCTTTTGATGAGGAGATATCTCATTTGCCAAACACTCTTTTAACACCAGATCCAAATACACCTGAAACTACAATGCATAATCCACAAGATCCAAATGCACTTGAACCTACAACACATAATCCACCAGATCCAAATGAACCTACCCAAATACCCTCAGCAAATGTTCAAAGGAATAATGGGCCCACATATACCAGACAGTCTACTAAACCAAGTTGGCTTAAGGATTTTGTTACCCCACACAAAGCAAAAGCAGTGACTACTGTCAAATATCCTTTGTTTGGTCCTAATGATTTCAAAGGTATTCCTTAATGTCACATTGCTTTTCTAGTAAATGCATTGGCTGTTAAAGATCCAACTAGTTATGATGAAGCAAAAACATATGCTGGTCGGAAAGAAGCAATGGATAAAGATATAACAACTTTGGAAGTCAACAATACATGGACTGTAACCGCTTTACCTCATGGTCATAAATAGGGATGGAAACGGGTCGGATTTGGGTCGGGTTCTAGTGTACCTGTACCCGAACCCGTTTATAGTATTCAGACCTGTACCCGCCCTATTACCCATTGGGTACCCGATTAATATTACCCATCAGTTTTTCGGGTTTCCCCACGGGTATTGGGCATCCGCAACCGAATATTCGACGAGCAAAATGGAAGATATGAAAATAAAGTTACACTAAAACCTATCGACATAACAAAGCAACACACCATAATATATTCAATTTGTTTTAAAGTTAAAGGATATGAATATCGTATAAAGCGATTAACGGTTTTGAATGATTCATGTATAATATCAAAATGTGTTAGATTATAAAGATATTTAATATAAAAATTATAATGAAAGAAATTATACATACTCTAATTAATTAGAATACTAATAAAGCGGGTCTGGATTTGGGTAAACGAATACGGGTACGGGTACGGGTACGGGTACGGGTAATTGGGCGGATATTACCAAAACCCGTACCCGACTAAAAAAATATATGAATACCCAAACCCACATCCAAACCCGCCAACCCGCACCCGAACCCGACCCAACCGGTTCGGGTTTCGGTTTTCTCCATCGGTTTCGGGTGCTTTTGCCATCCCTAGTCATAAACCAATTACTTCAAAATGGGTACTTAGAACTAAGTATAAGTCTGATGGATCAGTGGAAAGGAAGAAGGCAAGACTGGTTGTAAGAGGTTTTGATCAACAAGAGGGCTTGGATTATAAGCATACCTTTTCACCAGTTGCAAAATTGCCTACAGTAAGGGCTTTAATTGCCTTAACTATAGCCAAACAATGGTCATTACACCAGCTTAATGTAAACAATGCTTTTCTACATGGGTACATTGATGAAGAGATTTACATGCTGCTACCTCAAGGTTATGATAAAGCTGCACCAGGACAGGTTTGCAAGCTAAACAGGTCACTAGATGGGGTTAAACAAGCCTCCAGGCAATGGAATCATGAACTTACTAAATTTTTGGTTGGTTTGGGCTATGTTCAATCTAAACATGACTATTCCTTGTTTGTGAGACATACACAAAATACTTTCACTGCAGCATTGTCTATGCCGATGATATATTGATCATTGGTGATTCAATATATCATTTGAAGCAAGCACTTGACAAGAAATTCACCATTAAGGATTTGGGGCTAGCAAAATACTTCTTGGGAATTGAGATTTGCTGCACACCAACTGGTACTCACTTGAATCAGAGGAAGTATATTGTTGATTTACTATCTGATATTGGTCTTACAGCTGCTAAACTAGTTGAATTCCCTTTGCCTACTGAACTGAAATTGTCATTGAAAAAAGGCACACCATTGAATGATCCTAGTGCTTATAGAAAGTTGGTGGATAGACTACTTTACTTAACCATGACACGACCATATATATCATATGCAGTTCATCACTTAAGTTAATTTGTTTCAACTCCTAAGGATGCTTATATCTAGGCTGCTATGCACCTATTAAGGTACTTGAAAGGGACAGTGTCAAAAGGTCTGTTTTATCCCATGCAACCACATCTGCAAAATATAGGTTTCACAGATGCAGATTGGGCATCATGCCTTATGACTAGAAGATCACTAACTCTTTATTGTATATTTCTTGGTCACTCATTGGTCTTATGGAAAACTAAAAAGCAACCAACTGTTAGTAGATCCTCCATTGAAGCAGAGTATAGATCAATGACAACTACAACATGTGAGTTGCTTTGGTTAAGTTACTTACTCCAAGACTTTCAGATCAAAGTGAAGCTTCCAGTTAATCTCTTTTGTGACAACAAAGCTGCTTAACAAATTGCTGCTAACCCATGCTTTCATGGCAGAACCAAACATTTGGAAATAGATTTTCATTTCACAAGGGATAAGGTCCAAGATGGTTTTATGCAAACAGCTTATATCCCTTCACATTTACAACTTGCATACATAATGACAAAAGCACTAGGAAAAGTTCAGCATTCCTTTCTTACTGACAAGTTGGGAATTTCAAATTGTCCAACTTGAGGGGAGGATATTGATGTACAAGGACCTAGTTATACCAATTAAAAAATATATGGACTTGATATGTAAATATTTTGTATTTCAGTTGTAACGGTTAGGAGTTCTTTAAATACTCCTACCCGTTTCTCATTTTGTGTTGATTTTCAATAATAAAATCATAATCCTTTCACAATTCTATAGTGACTTTAAATGTCTGAAAGTTCTAGCTATACAAGTCTCCTTAGTTTTATCGAAAACACTTTACTACATATCTAATAACACTTTACTACATATCTAATATGGATACCCCGTTGATGATTTGAGTATTGTTATGATACTAGTTACTCCCTCCATCCCATAATTATAGTCCACTGTTGACTTTTGATAAATATTTTAATTTGTATTATATATTACTTGATGCAAAATATATGAATGGATTAAGTTTTAAATGTATTTTCCATTGATACAATCTTTTTCAAGTACTCTATCCGTCTCAAAATTGTTGTCAGGAGACAATAAACACAAAGTTTAATAAAAGTAGTGCCATTTTTATTTTTAACCATTTAAATAAAATATTCTCTCACTAGATTCTCCAATTTTTACATAAAAAAAATGGACAATTAATTTGAGACATACCAAAAGGGGAATATGAACTATTATTATGAGACGAAGGGAGTATTATATAACACAAATAAAAATATATAAGGTAAAAGTTGCAAAACGAAGATTTAAAAAATCAACAGTGAACTATAATTATGAGACGGTTATGAGACGGGGTTAGTAATAATTTGCATTGACTTTAAATGTGTGAAAGTTCTAGTTATACAAAAAACAATAGACAAATTAGGAAAACAGTTTATAGATAATTTTCATGAGCGGAGTGAGTTTGTTAATATAATAGGTCGTGTTAATTAATCACTAATAAAAAAAGTATATGAGTCGTCTATTTCTTACACAATTCTACTTGCTCAAACACAAGAGAATCATAACCCAACTAACTAAACCAAAATCAATAGTAATGGCTTCAAAGTTCGTCTTAAATGCAAGCACGCCTTGGAGAGTTGGTGTCAGAAAGAAGATAAAGGATTTAAAACTCAAACAAAAAGTTGAGGATACTAACCAGAATTAATCTATAATTGTTACGGTATAGAGACAATCTTTTAGGTCAACAAGATTTGGTAGTTGGTGCATGTTAAGCTTTACTTTTTTGGAACTTTATACTTTAACTTTGAAAACATGATATTTTTTTTTGCCGAATGACTTGATTTATTTGAATATTATCAAGATATGAAAGGTTGAAGAAGAGGGAACATCCGATGACTTGATGGAAATTTCGACATTTGTTATAAGATGTTCCCTGAATAGCATTTTCTCACTTGAGATGCATGCGATCATTTATCTTGTTTAAAAGCTTATCGAAAAAGATTTGTCAAAAAAGAAAATTTTGCTAGTAGTAATTAACGAAGAAATGAAGAGGTCCCGAAATTTTGTTCCTGCCTCTTTTTTTTGAACTATTTTACGAAATGTGGGATATTGGTCGTTTTTTAGTTTAAAAAAAGAAAAAGAGACCATAATACTAAGAAAATATTCGACATTAGGTCGTTGTAAGTATCATTATTCGACATCTTATAACTAGTGTTCATATGTATAAGTGTATAACAAAGAAATAACGACATTCAAATAAATGAATGAATAAAAGGTTAAAACTAAGCCAATGATAAGATTACAAGTTGTTAAGTACGGATTGAAGTGTGTGTTAAGCAATTAACCACTCGAAGATTTGGGTGAGATTGGTTGCATGCAATTATGGGTCGTGACTTGTGATAGTGAGGTTGGAAGGGTTTGGGGAGATATCTACATCACTCTTGTTAACAAATCTTGCTTCCTATTTTAACAAAATCTTTAACCTAATTCTTTCTTTAATCTTACTTTTGATTTAAAGCTACATCATTGTTCAACAGTTACGTATATATGCATGTATAGAAATTATTTTTTCAATTTTGTTAAAGTAATTTACAAAAATATTGGTTCATATGTTTTGTTCAAAATTACTAAACTACTTCATTGTTGACACTAGTTACGACTTGCCAATATGGTTTCCAGAGACACTGTTTAATTACCGTCACATTTGATTCATTAAGTATGTAATTAGTTTCACCTTTGTTCCTCACATATATAAATAATAAATAGTTTTGCTTGTATAACAAATATTATCGCCATATTCGTGACCACGTACTTTTATAATTTTCAGCAAATCATAAATGAAATTCCATCTATATATTTTACTCATGGTAACCATCTAAAAAAACTAAAACTTTCATATCTTCTAATTATTACTCTGTATTATGTAAGAGAAATGATAAGGAGACCTTAACTCATGCTTAATTTTGTGTTTAAAAATATGTGGCATTAACTCCTTGGTTTATGATGAAATAGGTCTCTCAGTTACAACCAATGAAAGAGTGACACCCAAGTTTAGACACAAAATTAGGCATGAATTTAGGTCTCCCAATCATACCTCATTAGGTAATACATGTTAGGAATGAGGTCCTCTTAAGTTGAGAGGTGCAACTTGGATCAAGTTGTATTTTTTTACTTTGTTTTTAGAGTATCAACGGTTGTAATCAAGCTAGGGGTAGGAATGATTTTGGTTGTGGCCGCCATTGCACTTGGATAGTGGTTGGCTCATGAAAAGGAAGCTCGTGGTGAGAACCATGATCATTCACTCCCTTTATTAGATCAACCACCAAATAAACATAGTGATGACCATAAAACCAAACACAAACACATGAACATACTTCACTTTTTAAAATATTTGATGACATCAAGTTACGTCATTTTTTATTTAAACATAATGATAGCGTATGAGAGGTTCAGCTCAACTGGCTAAAGCCCATACACTTAAAACACACCCAAAACAAGCCCACCAACCATAACCTACCGGGGAAGCATCTTCTCAGGCCAAGCATGATTAGAGTCAAGCGTGATAAGCATGATTTAAGCCACAACTTGGTTGGCCACCTTGGCAGGTCAATAGACGCCATGTGCCTCTGCCTCATAGCAGAGGTAGTGCAACGAACATTTAGCAGATATGCAATATCGTACAAGGGAGACCCCATGAACCCCTCTTAGCCAAGGATGGCATCATACATAGTATCATTGCGTGGACATCCCGCAAACCATTGGATAGCATCAATGGGTTGCACACAACTCTAAACGCATCCTTATAAATACCGGGTCATTTCTTTGAAATGGACCAAGTTATTCTCGACTAGAACTTTACACATTGGTCACCTAGTGAGTGTTACCCCAACTCGTGACTCTAGTCACACATTAAGGTCCTTACCAAACGTGAGACGCCAAACGAGTGACTATCCTCACCCCAATGGCCCAATACTTACCTTACGTAAAAACATAAGTTATTCTTACTTGTAATAATTCTCCTCATAACTATGGTTATGTTTGGCACACAAGATTGTTGGGAGATTGTGCTTATTTTTTCAAAAAATAAGCTACTTAAAAAATAATCTTTGTTTGGCAGACATAACTTATAATAGATTCTAAACAAAATAATCTTTCATAATTTCTTAAAACCAAAGATTACTTCATGTAGCTTATAAAAATAATATCTTTTTATAATCTCCGGCACCAGTTACTCTGGCATATAATTCTAAATAATACCTACTTCTTTGTTTTATTATCACAGACGACTAGTTATCATTTCTTTTTCTGTTGAGCACTTGACAAAGCACAAGGTGACAAAGCAACAGATACAAAATTTATGGTCCATCAATGGATATTAAAGACTCTATCTTGATCACATATACTAACATAACTGCATAAGCATGGACCTAGCATTTAATATTTATGGATGGGGTATGCTATATCCACATAAAATCTTCACACAAAACCTCCACTCGCTGACGTGTCAGCGAGTGATTGGTTTAATCAATGAGTGGGGTCTTTGATTAAACCAACCACCTGCTGACACATCAACGAGTGAGGGTTTTGTGTGGAAGTTTGTGTGTGGTTGTAGCAATTCCCTTTATGGATATGTAGGAAGCTGTGAATAGGTTGTTTGGGGTTCATTGCTACTTACAATAAAGTTTTTTTTTTTTTTTTTTTTTTTTTTTTTTTTAAGTCGAGTCAATGGTTCATTTGCAAATGTTTACTTGTTAAGCGTTAGCTAATTTGAAGGAGTTAATGGGCTTATTCTGTTTTAAAAACACATAAGCTCAAAGTAAGTGTTTTGATTTATTACTATGGGGCTTAAACTTATTACTCCGTAGCTTTTTTGGGCTCAAATAAGCCTGAATCCAAAATTAAAAGCCACTTTAATCTAGCTTATGTGTTTTAGTTACAACTTTTACCCTCACTTCTCTTTTGTTGCAAACTTGCAACTTTTGTTTGTTAAAATGTTTATTTTTAATATTGTCCTTTATAGTAATCTTACCAAATACGGAGTAGTATATTTTGAAACTTAATAAGCCAATCCAAACACTATTTGAAGAAGTGTGTTTTGATAATACATAAGCTCATAAGCTCTTTTTGTATAAAAGCCTAAGCTCTTTAAATAAGCCAATCCGAACACCCTTTAAATGCTTTAGGTTCATCGAAACGAAAAACATGTTTTGTTGACACGTCAACCCTGATTAACAGTTTGGTCTCTTTTCCGGTTTAAGTTCTAATTCAAAGAGTGAACTGTTTTTAGTTAACCTCTACTCAAAACATAATACATATTGATCAACCTACATGCACATCATTTCGGCTTACCGAGAAGTGATTGGCATGCCTGATTACATGTCTAACAAGCATCGCTAGACACATGTAAAAATTAAATGTTTGGGATGTGAAAAGAGAAAATATACATTTTATGTGCTAAATTTTGAGTGGATTAGGCATAAAATTAGCTATGCCTAAATGGCATGACAATCATTTTCTTTCGGCCTACTACATGGTCATGGTCCTTTTTAGTTGTCTATTTTTGTTTTATGTGTCCCAGATTCCTTTTGCTTTCAGTAGTGCTATGAACATGTCTTAAAAGAATCAGATCAAAGGGGAATCAAATGTACTTTAGAAAACTATATCATGTCTACATCCACGTCGTTATACTTAAGTCCTAACTTCAAGATGCACGCATGTTCAAGTCCTATCTTGTGCTACCAAACACAGTAACATTTCAAAAGTAAACTTAGTCTAAAGCATTAACCTCTTTACATTGCGCACCTCGTCGGGCCTTTTTGCATGGTTGTAAAATGACTTTAACACATGTTCACACATTAGCAAAACCCGTCAATCTAAAGCATTAACCTCTTTACTTCATGCACCTCCTCGGGCCTCTTTGCATGGTTGTAAACTGACTCAAACCCATGTGTCCAGACATTAGCAAAACCTGTCACAGCTTGAAAAACATGTGGTAATCCGATTTGTAGGTTACTTAAAGTCATGGCTCTTGTGACCCCGATTGATTTCTCAAATTTGCCCCTTTCTTCCTCTGTCTTTGCCCTCAACATCTCTACCTTAGCTTTTTTGTCCCCAACCGGGTCTTTCCCACTCGCTGAACCAGAAAACGGGCCTAACTTACGTTCAAGAGCCCGTAGCTCAACCATTTTTTTCTCGAGCTCCTTGAACGACGACTCTGACCGTTTCTTCTGCTTTTGCTCATCTGCTTGTTGGACTACTATTGCATGAATTGCCGTGAGTAAAGCTTTGATGCCCTCAGATGCAACTTTGTCAGGTCCGTTATCTACCACTGTCTGCCATTCCTCACAAAGGGTGTAGATAGCAGAGTCTTGTCTAGTTTGGGATAACGGGGTTTTGCCGAACTGGAAGAGGCTTAGACGGAGCCAACCAGTCAAAGACTGGACGTAGTCTCGTTGACTTTTTACTAGGTTGCAGAAAGCCAGGTGCCATTGTTGGACCTCAAGCTCTAGTTGGAGTACTGCTTGACGGTGGATTTCTGAAGTGGGGTCCGTTGATGGAATGACATTGAGGTACTTAAGTTGCTGGACTATGTGCATTTGGACTTGGTGGCTTTCATATAAACTTCTCCACATTATCATCAATCTGCAAAACAATAAAAAAAATTACAGTAAAATGAAAATGATATCAGTTTTGAACAAAAAGGTCAAAATTAATATTCCTGCTGCATATGATAATAGTACAGTACTAATTGTGAAATCGCATCTTCTGATTGTTTTTGTCTTTTTGAATTTTGACCATATAAATGGTACAATAGATTGTTTTATAAAAAAAAATGATGTGGCAAAGGACTATAAAAATTGTACTATTCAACATGCAATTTGTACCAATGAATAAATTAAGGAAGGAAATGGGTAAAAACAAAAATGAGCAAAAGCTTGCTTTGACAGCTTTTAGCACATGCAACTTTAGTTGTACTTTAGATTGATGTGATCGGATACAGTTGCCACAAATGAATGCAAGGGGTTCAGGTCAATCTAGTTTTGCCTGTTTTGGCTAGGATCATGTAACCACGCCACCTCGACATGGTTCCGATTTTCTTAGCCGTATCGAACCGGATCATGAAAACTGGATGTGCAATTCCGACCCATGTGTTTATAAATGGGTCGACTTGGGTAATATTTTTATCTCTAGTTAATGGGTCAAACGAGTCACGCTTGGCCGATTTTAACTTTTGTAGTTCTCAAACTAGTGTGAATTACAAAAGTTTCACGCTTGAATAGATGGTCACTTTATATGAAAGTAAGAATAAGAAGACTAACCCTTTAACAAGCTCAACTAGTTGTGGGTAAAGCTCTTCCTCTCGAAGTTTGACAATTTCCTCTGAGGTTGACTCAATCGCCTGTGAAGAAACCATCATTCTTGACTCAAGTTTCTCCACTTCTTTCTTCATTTTCTCGGTCTTCAAATAATCAGCTCGTTTAATCTCCATTCTTCTTAATTGTTCTGCCTTCTTCTCGTGCTCGATTTTCAAACTTTCCACATTCTAAAAAGCCAAAAATAAATAAATAAATAAATAAATATTAAATAAATAAATAAATAAAAATAATATTGCACATGCTTTAGCAGCCAGCTAAACCTTGAATGAAATTATTGTAGCATAACAAACACGCACATTTACATAAGGAGATAAGGGTAATTTCTCATGGTAAATATAGACAGTTTACCTTAACCTCTTGGTATAACTTCTTCTCCCATGCATACAATCTCTCAACTGTAGAACAATGGCTACCAGATATAAGCCCGCCATCAACTGCACTAACTCCGAGCATTTCTTCACAGCCATACTTCCCAAACATATTTAACTTCGGAGCAGAGCTCCAAGAACTGAACAATGGGCTAAAATTCTTTCCATATCCATGAACTTTACCCACAACACGACATAAAATGAATACAGGTTTTGTATTTTAGGAGCCAAACCAAGCCCCTTTTAGTTTAAAGATTGATGTTAATTTTTTTAGTATTTTAGATTTGGGAAGTTGCTAACCGTAGTTATATGTATTAGATTGTCAACAATTTTTCTGCAGCCCATGTTATGAATATAAATGCCACTAGGATTGACAACGGAAATGATTATCTCATGCGCATCACAAAGTAATGACAACAGCATGACTAGGGTCCATTGTTTCATTGTTTGTGTCATCTTTGTATATGTGAGTGAGAAATATGAGCATTTCACAAGCCTTAAGTTGTGAGTTACTACTATAGTAACATTTTTGATAGTGGTTTTAAGTTGATTTGGAGGTTATCAGATTACATTGCTACTTTAGGCATGTGACATTAGGTATTTTTTGTGATAGTATAACTCGATTATGTTGCAAACAAAAGATATATCGATTGCGCGAAACTCTTGCAATTTCGCGAGAAAAGGTGAATGTGTGTTCAACACTCTTGACAGAATTGAAAAACTAAGCTACTGATATGAGCATATGACCATTGAACTATGAAAGCATAAGTATCTGATTAATATGTTTTCTTGTTTAACAATGTGATATGTTTTGCCCACAATGTTTATCAAATATCTAAAATCTCAAAATAATTGTAGCATTATCCAAATAACTAAACCAACCTTAAATAAACATAAATAGCTAGAAACCAAAATGCTTTCCAATAGTTTAATGCCATCAATTTATTTGTAAAGATAATTACAAGTAATATCATTTTCATTTATGAAACTCTATTGTTGAAAATTATTCATCAGCCATTATTGATTGTTACAACTTTCATAAAATGGTCACAACTCATAAAGATCAAAAACTTAAACCCAAAGTTAAATTAATTACAACTTTCAATCCCCATGTGAATTTTAAAGGGTAACCATATTAAACTAGAGCACTAACATATTAAACTAGTCTTGGCATGTTACATTATCAAGTAGACAAAAGAACACACGTGTGCACGTGTTCAATACTCATCACATATTCACATCACATCAATATCTTGGAACCATGCTTCTCAAACTAGTTATTTAACAATTGATTGCATCAAAGTATATACTACAACACATACTGTATATCCTATGTTTTAACTGTACATGTAACCATATTAAACTAGAACACGAACATATTTAACTGTATGCAAAATAATTACACAAAAACAATATTATTATTTTTATAGTCTTAGGTAATTTTTTATAAGACAACTTATTCATAGACAAACCTAAGGTATTTCCAGTAAACCATATGGATTTTTAAAGCATGTTGTAAATTATCGTAAAAATTCTTAATATTTATGAAATGCCTCATGTATCATGTCCAAAAGTTGTGTGACAAAGTTTTTGTGAAATGCATCTAGTAGCTTCTAATTTTCGGTCTCCATTGTAAATAACTCCACACAACTATATACCACATTTCGAGAGGGTGATGCACAATTGCTAGTTAGGTTAACTAAAGTTACACCATAAAAAACGAAAGTAGCAAACAAAATAAGTGGGGGTTGCCCGTAACAAAAATCGACAGTTTCTAACTTTTTTGCAATTAGTGACCTTAAATGGGGTATAACCCGTGCCATACTGACATCAATGTAGGTCCGTCCCTAACAAGTAGCCCAAAATTACAACTATCCTAGTAAGTGATATGTGAAATAAATGTACTAAAAATAGTAAAAATGCATCAAATGCAAAAAACAAAAAGTACTACCAATTAATAATCTATTAAATAAAAGCCTTAAAGCTGACATCATTTACCTGATGACCGTTGACCAGGTTGACCGGGAAGAGTACACGCCGGAACTTCCAACAACGCCGACAGCTTCCCACCGGAATCCGCCGCCTGAAGAAAATACTCATCAAGCTCCTTAATAATCTCCACCAAATCCTTAATCTTAGTAGACACCACAACAGCCAAGTCACTAGTAGTAGCAGCAGATGGCGGCGCCGTCATACTTGACCCTCCAGTTGGCGGCGCAGTTGTTTCAGAAGCAATGGTGGTAGAAATCTCCTCCCATGATCCTTCTTCATGATCTTCAACTGTAGCTGACCTTGTTGAAGATGGCATAAAAGGGTCCCAGAAATCCCATGTGGAAGAAGGTGGTGGTGGTGGAGGTGGTGGCAGTGGGGTGGAGGTGGTGGTGGTGGAGGTTGTCCATGTGTTGGTTGGACTCATGGGTGGTGGTGGAGGTGGTGGTTGAGGTGTTTGGGGAGGTGGTGGAGATGGTAGAGTGGGTGGGAGATGATGGTGGTTATGGTGGTGGTGGTGCAACTGCATGGTGGTTTCTGCGGTGGCAAACTGGTGGAGGGCTGCTCCGGTGGTTCTTAAAGATCTTAAGTACATGGAATGTGAAGCTGAGAAGAAATGTCTGGCTTTAACTAGCTGTTTCATGTATCTTTTTCTTGCTTTGCATCTTGTTACATTTTCTTCTTTTTCTAGCCTTGAGTAACAACACCCCATTTTTAGTTTTTATAAATGACCAACTTTTTTTTAAAGGTTTAGCTCAAATCTCATTTGGGTTTTATGGGGTTTTCTTGATCTTAAAGAAGGTGAAAAAAAATCAAAATCTTGATCATTTTTCATCAATTTTTGCAAAAGTTTTCTACTGCTTTAGATGTTGGAGAGTGAAGTTTGGTTTAGAGGGGGAAGGGGGGTCCAGTCTTGTTGCAAAAGTGTAGTTCAAAGGAAGCACTTTAGTTGTAGATATCCAAAGGTAGTTTGTTTCTCTCACTAGATTAGATGTTTGGAGTATGGTGAGTAGTGGGGGAGGAGAGGTGGAAGAAGACAAGTCTTGAGAAGTACAGCAGAAAAAGGCACAAACATTGTTGGGCAGAGTGCAAGGAGAGGCTGGTGTAATATTTTTGTAGATGAACCATAGTGACTATATTGCCCTCGTAAAGGTGAAGATATTGGATAAGTACCGTCTCTAATATCAGCACTAAATGTACTTTTTGCACTAATTTAATGCTAAAAGCATAGTTGTCAGGATCTCAATCCTCATCTTAGGATCTTACGATTTTACAATACTACAAAGCAAAAACGATCCGGATCTTACATAGGATTTTTGAAATCTTAAGATCTTATAGGATCTCTTAAGATCTAATCTGATCCAATCCTACTTTTCTCGGATAACAAACTAAAAAACTACAAATTTCTGAATTATTTCTTTTGTAAAATTTAAAAAACAACATGTTAATTTTATTAAACATTTCATAATCATAATTTAGAACAACTATTCGATGGAACATTCATATAATTTTGTGTTTATGATATATAATAATTTGTAAATTTGTATAATATTAAAAAACTATTAAGAAATGACATTATAGTATGATCTTAAGATCCCGATCACGATCTTGCAAAGACGAAAATGATTCTGGGTA